>JAUCMX010000019.1:2665949-2675949 GCA_033459395.1 Hemibagrus guttatus
TGGAGGTCCACACTATATTTTCTGAAGTTCAATTCAATTCAATTCAATTTGGACATTGACTCAAAGCAGCTTTGCACAAGAAATACAGTACAAAAAGTTCAAGATTAATGTTAGACTTGTATTTATCTCTAATGAGAAAGCCTGAGGCCACCGAGGCAAGGAAAAACTCCCTCAGATGGTAAGATGAAGAAACCTTGAGACAAGACAAGAGAACCTCATCCTCATTTAGGTGACACCGGAGAGTGTGAATTACCATAAACACCGGAGAGTGTGATTCTAAATAATGTCCTTTCCACAGTCATATACAGTCAGATGGAGTTGTGTAACCAGGAGCTCCAGAGAAACTCATAAATTAGCTCAACATCTGAGTTCAATATTGATTTAACACGAACTCCTCCAAGCTGAAGCCTTCAAACGCTCAATGATGAAGATACAGCATAAGTAGAATTCAATGAAGTCATGAGTGAAAAGGCACAGGCTCTAAATATAGCCACAGGTTCTAATTCTAACAACTGGCCAATCAGACACTTCTAACCATCATTACACCAATTTCTGGACTGTTTAAATTGACAGTCACTTGGTCTTGGTAACTTTTTGACCCAAGAAATAAATCTTGTGTTAAAATTAGCCGTGATTTAAACAAAGTAGACGTCCCAACTGACCCTCTAACTGCAATTTAACCTTTGGTCTGAACTGAATTGAAGTTGATGATGGTACATGCACTTAATACAGTAAAGCCACATGTTTATTATCCTTAAAGCACCTCACAGCTGCATTGCTTCCTTCCCATACATAAACCGATACCCAAACCAGCATCTGTGCCACTATTTACTGCAGCTAAAGTGCCACACAATAACAACATCCTGATTACATGCATTATTCAGCATCATTATGCATCTTCTAGCAAGCTCAACTTTCCCCAACTCAGTAAGAGAGTGACAAAGCCAGGAATCTCCTATCCAGGTCATTCTACACCCCCTTGTCTTTGCCTCGATTTTCCTATTTTATGCAACTCTCCTCCTGAGTGTTAGCATTGCGTAACACCACATCTCCGTTTGCTGAGTTCATTCTCTGTCTCAGCCGCTGTAATTGAATTCATTGTTATGTGTCGACTGAGGTGGTGGCTAAATTTAATTCCTCCTGCCGCTTTCCATCCGGCAATGTAAATTACATCCACCCACTTGCCACAGCCTCTCAGACCCATAACCCTGTGTAATCAAGGGTGGAATTATGGGTATTGAAATGTAGGGTTTGAGGAGGCGAGGAAATCAGAAAGGAAGAAAATCGGCTTGAGATTACTGTATAAATATATAAAGAAAATATATATATAAAAATATATATTATAAATATCATATTTGATATTCAAGTAGTCATTCACCAAAATGAATTTATTTATATTTCAGTGGGAAAAAAAGGCTACACACACACACACACACACACACACACGCACACACACACAATGGCAGAATGCTTTCCTAGTATTTATCTAAGCTCTAAGCTTTCAATTGATAGCTTAGATAAATATATAAAATGTTATACTTAATCTGGCTTTCTAAAGTCTAAAGGGACTGTCATGTCCTCACGGAGTTCAAACCCACACCATTTCAAGCAGCGATCAAAATGAAAGCTATAATTTGATTATTTCATTTTTCAGAGTCTTGGGATTTTACAAAACAGTGTATAACATTTATGTTTACATAACAGTGCATATCGACACCAATGTGAGGTATTGGATCAGTGGCGTCACTAGTAATTACCCATTATAATGATATATTTAGTGATTTGGGTGAAGGTTATCTGAACCAAGCTGTTTTGAAATTCAGAATTTAAATAACACCTCCAGGGTCAGGGGTTCGACTCCCATCTCATTCTCCCTGTGTTTCAGGGGTTTCCTCTGGAGACTCCAGTTTCCTACTATAGTCTAAAGACATGTGCTATAGGATGAACGGCATCTCTAAATCACCGGTAGTGTGTGAATGAGCGTATGATGTCTTGTTGGCACCACGTTTAGGGTGTCCAAGTCTCCAAAATGTGTTTTTTTTTTTTTCATCTTGCTTCAAAATTGTTGTTAAGGGAAAACATCATAACTCTCTCCCCCTCTTTGCATAGATGGAATTATATTTCCTTTTCTTCAGCCCCACAGTTTAAGAGTCTGGTCCTGTTCCTTAAACGTTAGTCTAATACATGATTATTATTTTTTTCTGGTGGTCTGTGACTCCTCTGCATCTAAGCTGTATATGCAGATATACGCATCATTTAGTTTGTTGTTTATTTTCTGTTTTCCAAAAAAAAACTTTATTTCATTTCAAATCTGAAAAGCCTCGGAGTAGTGTGAGTGCTTATTAGGCATCTCATATCTTCTGTTCTGTTCAACCTTCATGAGCGTCTCATCTACAGAAAAAGCTTTTTGAGTTTTTGATTTGTTCACAGCCAATTATAACTGAAACAGCAACCACGGACTTCCAGATGTTGTGCAAAGATGTGAAAAGTTTTCTCGGACTGTAAATCGCTCACAAAGAAATGTTTGCGAGCACTCTGATCTTTTTCTCTCTTAGATCGTTCTTTTTGTTTGAAATGTAGTAATGTATAAATTCATTCATTCATTGTCTACCGCTTATCCGATCTATACTCGGGTCACGTGGAGCCTGTGCCTATCTCAGGCGTCATTGGGCATCAAGGCAGGATACACCCTGGACGGAGTGCCAACCCATCACAGGGCACACACACACTCTCATTCACTCACGCAATCACACACTACGGACAATTTAGAGATGCCAATCAACCTACAATGCATGTCTTTGGACTGGGGAAGGAAACCGGAGTACCCGGAGGAAACCCCAGAGGCACGGGGAGAACATGCAAACTCCACACACACATGGCAGAGGCGGGAATCGAACCCCCAACCATGGAGGTGTGAGGCAAACGTGCTAACCACTAAGCCACCGTCCCCCCCCCCCCCATAATGTATAAATATAAATATATATTATAGACACCTGAATGGGAAGCAGTTCTCACTTGTGTCTGCATATCATGAAGTGATAAAACCTACGCAGGTCACGTCAAAGGAAAAAAAAACAAAACATTCATGGTAGACATTTGTAAGGCCGGTTTAAATGAAAGTGTTTAAAAGCATTAGATTTAAACTAGAAGGTCTGTTCAGTGTTGGAGAGAACACCCCTGTGAATGCGCTGTTATACTGAAAGCTGCCATGTTTACTCATATAAACCCATGAAGCTTGCACATTAGTAAAAGTGAACTGTATCTAAAACAGGATGAGAGCCAGGATAATAGTTTGTGCATTTGTATTCGTTTATGTCTTTATATATATAAAACCATCAGGCTAAATGAGCTGCAGCTGCTTAACTTGGTGGTAGCGACAGCATGTTTTCACTGCGGAGTCCATCTGTTCATTATTATGAGATAGTTGTTCTCCTTTAGGGGGGCACGGTGGCTTGGTGGTTAGCACACCTCACACCTCCAAGGTTGGCGGGGTTTTATTCCCGCCTCCGCCGTGTGTGTGGAGTTTGCATGTTCTCCCCGTGCCGGTTTCCTCCCCCGGTCCAAAGACATGCATTGTAGGTTGATTGGCATCTCTAAATTGCCCATACTGTGTGAATGTGTGCGTGAATGATAGTGTGTGTGTGTGCCCTGTGATGGGTTGGCACTCTGTCCAGGGTGTATCCTGCCTTGATGCCCAATGACGATTATCATTATCATCTCATATCTCTCCTTTAGATGAATTGCTAATCCTAGAAGTTTATATACTTTGGCTGCTCACAGATATGGATCATTTTCTTCAATATATAAATGAGCAAGTAATATTTTATTTATATTATATATATAAATATTCCTGTCTCATTTGTTTAACTGGGTTCTTGATATCTATTTTTAATACTGGTGTGAAAATCTGATGATGATTGTGTAGAGATTTAGAAAACTCGAAAGGGTTCACAAACTTTTAAGCATGACTCAAAAATGCATGCACTGTGAAATCAAACATTTCTCTGCGTTAAGATAAGACCTTTATGTTTATATACAGTGGAACCTCGGCATACGAATGCCCTCCCTTGCAAATTTTCGCCTTAAGATTTGAAGTTTGTCAAGAAATTTGCAGCGGCATATGAAGCATTTTTGGCTGAACCCCGGCTAAGTTGCGCGTACGTCCGGGAGCGTTCAAAACTTGTTTGCATCGGTGGAAAGACAACCGAAGTGAGTTTACAATTTTTTTTCAGTCAGTGAAAGCTGTTTTGAAAGAGTCAACCCACGATACCAGCGTTGCCTTCGGCATGCGTTCAAAAGTTAGGTGATTTTTGGGACGTTTTCTTGTTGACAGATCGCTGGCGTGGGAGGTCTGTTCAATTTTTAGCCCAAGCTTGGTGGCATGACTTCCTGTGAGGACCCTTGACATTGAAAGCTTGGCCTGGGTCAGTTGTTTGTAAGCAGCCATACAGTTTACATACGCTTCGTATTGGTCATATTGGTCATATTTTTGGGTGGCTGGAACGGATTATTTGCATTTACATTATTTCTTATTTCTAATCAACTTTCCTGATTGTCAGAATGACAGAACTTTCCAGAAGCTGGAAGAACTTATTTTGAAATTATTTTTATTCACAGACCTCATCTATATAAGTGTCAGTGTCGGTATCATGGAGACGCATTTGTAATACATGAATACGTTATAACCTGCAAAGCTTTGGCCGTGACATCATCAGCTGCATTAGCTTTTATTAGTGCTGATCAAACACACCAG
This sequence comes from Hemibagrus guttatus, assembly GCA_033459395.1. Lineage (NCBI taxonomy): Eukaryota > Metazoa > Chordata > Actinopteri > Siluriformes > Bagridae > Hemibagrus > Hemibagrus guttatus. The sequence goes on from JAUCMX010000019.1 coordinate 2,670,703, forward strand.
TTACACAAGCTGCATCCTCATCTGCTTAACTTATTGCATTAGCCACAACTGTGCAGAGATACTGCGATACACACATAGATCCAGAGCACTGTGACATCCATTGTGTGTGTGTGTGTGTGTGTGTAGCAGGAAGATGGCTTGTTATCTCACTGCACTTTAGATCTTAGCTTGATTGCAGTTACATAACCAAGGGTTTTATTACATCATCAAGAAAGCTGGAAGAACTTTTAAGCCTACTTTTAACGTCAACTTTCTCTCAACCGCTCAGATGGTGAAAGAGCAGGCATTACAGCCCTGTAGTCTCGGCTCATAAGAGGTTTCATCTGAGCCGTGGCGACCCCAAATTATTCTGTTTTGATTTTCTGGTGTTTATGGTCGTCACTTTTATCTCAGTCAGACCTATGACTCACAGAGAGAGAGAGAGTAGGAAAGGGAGGAAGGAGGAGTGTGTGTGTTTGTGTGTGTGTGTGTGTGTGTGTGTTTTCTTCCCGGATACAACATTTTAATTGCTATCCTGGCTATATATTCTTCAGCAAAGCTTGCGTAAATACATTCATAGTTCTCATCCACTCTCTTCTCCTCTTCATTTTCTTTCATCTTTTGATCATCCAAATCTCCTTGTGCCTCCTTTCCCCAGGTGATTTGCTTTGTTCCTACTTGCCTATTCCTCTCTCACTCTTCTCTCTCTCTCTCCCTCTCCTTTAATGCTGTAGTCGGTAATGTAAATGTCAGGGAATGATGGCTCCTCTGTAGGGAGCAGTGAAAGAAACAAGTGGCATTTCTGACACATCCTGGGAGACACTGCCTGTCTGGGCATGGCCTTAACTGAAACAGCTATACTCCCTCATCAGTGTTATGCAATATATACAAAAACAGATACAAGGCAAGGTAGAGGAGGTAGAGAGATAGAGAGAGAGAGAGAGAGTAACCAGGAAAAGATTTTAAAATACATGGATGTAATGTAATCTAATCTAAAGTACTAGGCAGAAGGATAAGGACCACAGCTTTGCTTACGTAGTGGAAGAGGGGCGGAGCTACCAGGCGCTGACACTGGACGAGAAAACATTTTCAAGATGTCCAACGACACAGCAGTGGACGAAACAGTTTATGCTTCCTCTAGTAAAAAAAACATTAGTGTTCCATTTGAGGTGATATGACATACATCTAGATCTAAATCTAAACCTAAATCTATATCAAGGTTTCTATAAAGCCGCTCATGTTCAGTGGTAAAAGCCTCATATGTACAAAAATAAAAAATAATCTGAAAATGTGATTTTTTTTTTTTTTGTAAGGATTGAGTTTGTTCAACTGGGTTTTAGAGCACCTCTGGCATGTGGTATGATGCACTTTTTCAACTCTCTCATGGACACACACACACACACACACACACACACACACACACATAAGAGAAGGATGGGCCGTGTGTAGCACAAGGTCTCCATTTGACACTGATGATCCTTGTTGATCTATGACGTCCCTTCAAAGCTGTCAAAGTGCACAAACAGCAAGGTCAGTCTCAATATGTGACCTTTAACCTTAGGTATTCCTTAGGGATTTGTGTGTGTGTGTGTGTGTAGGTGGGTGGGGGTCTGCACATAGCTTTAATTAGCGACATATAATATTTATGTCAATAGAAGGGTCTCTTAAGGATAGTTGGACTAGGGTTAGGGTTGTGTGTGTGTGTGTGTGTGTGTGTGTGTGTGTGTGTGTGTGTGTGGGGGATTTTTTCAGATTTCTCAAAGTTTTTCTGTGATTGTTGTAGCCAAAAATGCTTGATTGTTCAGTGCTTTTGTTTTTTAAACTCCTAGGAGTGAGACACATATGTAATGGCTTTCTATCAGAGCTCTACGCATGACCACACTTGAATGGAAGAGGGCTTTGGCTGAAGGTGTGTTGTGATGACGTCACACGGCATGTCTCAGCTCAAATCTACAGAAAATCAACTTTAAATAATTCCTACAAATATCACCAAATTTGCTTGATTTTGCATTAATTCCTGCTGAAAACTGTGAACTCCTACATGGACTGATTTTTAATCTTTCCCACCTTATTCCATCTCCGTACTTTTGCTCCTCTCTCTGCTTCATCTCCAGTTTCTTACTTTATTATGTTGGATTTTGTTTATGGAGCTCAAACTGCGGCCCCACGATGTGTCTTAGACACCTCTCCATCTCTCATCATCTTATCTTCACTCCTGCTGTCTCAGAAGGAAGTCCCAGAGTCTCTAGTCTTCTCTGTTCTTCCTTCATTACTTGAAACCTTCCATCCCAAAACTTTTCACTCTGAATCAGTGACGCATAGCGCCTCTCATCAGGGACTCTGACTTTATTTCTACCCAAATGACACAAAGTTGGACGATTAAACTCCAGTAATCTGATATTAGATTAAATATTTCCTCTTTCTTAATGGAGGCCAGAGGCTGGATCAACATTTGTTTGACAACGCAGTAAGAGCAGAAGCCAGAACACCAAACCAGAACTCATACAGAAATATCCTTCCAGAGAGGTTTTATTTATAACGCATAACCACAGGGGGAAAAAAGTTCTTTTTTTTTTGAAAACTGCTAAAAGCTTTTCTCCATTTGTGCTCTCTCTCTCTCTCTCTCTCTCTCTCTCTCTCTCTCTCTCTCTCTCTCTCTCTGTCTCTTCCTCATGTTCCAAGGATAAAGTCTTCACAGAAAAAGTCTTATTGCTTTATTAAAACGTCTTACACAACAGTGCAGTTAAATTCTTGATTCTGATTGGTCAAATCCCGGGGTTATTTTAAATGTACTCAGTTTAATATGTTACTGTTTCTATGGTAACGACTTATTTACAGGGACTTGGTATGGTAGACGCTCAACATGATCCCTTATAAAATTTTAGAAAATACAGATTAAAAAATGTGTTTTTTATTTACAAATATATATATATATATAGCAGTGGTGTGAAAAAGTGTTGGCCTGATTTCTTATTGTTTTGCATGTTTGTCACACTTTAATGTTTCAGATAATCAAACACATTTAAATATTAGTCAAAGATAACACAAGTAAACACATCATGCAGTTTTTAATGAAGGTTTTTATTATTAAGGGAAAACAAAATCCAAAACTACATGGCCCTGTGTGAAAAAGTCTTTGCCCCCTAAGCCTAATAACTGGTTGGTCCACCCTTAGCAGCAACAACTGCAATCAAGCGTTTTCCATAACTTGCAATGAGTCTGTTACAGCGCTGTGGAGGAATTTTGGCCCACTCATCTTTGCAGAATTGTTGTAATTCAGCCACATTGGAGGGTTTTCGAGCATGAACCACCTTTTTAAGGTCATGCTACAGCATCTCAATGGGACTGAGGTCAGGACTTTGACTAGGCCTGTTACGGGAGTGAGGCCCTGGGTTGGGCCACTAGGGGGAGTTTCTGGCAGGGGTTGTGTGATGTCATATTTCGTCAGTGCTTGTCATGTCATGTGCTTTGTTTTAGCCCCGCCTGTTCCCATTGTTTTCCTGATTGCTGTTCACCTGTCCCTAATGTTGTCATGATTATGTTTTGTATTTATAGTGGCCTTTTGCCAGGGTTTGGGGCTGGTCGTCGTTGTTGTATTGTCTTTGTGTAGTGTTTACGTGTGGTGTCAGTTTGAAGTGCTTATGTTTGTTTGTTTTAAGTTAATAAACCCCTGTCTTTTGTCTATCTGCGTGCTGGGTCTGTTACTTCATGACATGGACACCGGAAAACGTGACTAGGCCACTCCAAAGTCTTCATTTTGTTTTTCTTCAGCCATTCAGAGGTGGACTTGCTGTTGTGTTTTGGATCATTGTCCTGCTGCAGAACCTCAAGTTCGCTTCAGCTTGAGGTCACAAACAGATGGCCAGACATTCTCCTTCAGGATTTTTTGGTAGACAGCAGAATTCATGGTTCCATTTATCACAGCAAGTCTTCCAGGTCCTGAAGCAGCAAAACAGCCCCAGACCATCACACTACCACCCCCATATTTTACTGTTGGTATGATGTTCTTTTTCTGAAATGCGCTGTTACTTTTACGCCAGACGTAATGGGACACAGACCTTCCGTCGGTCCACAGAGTATTTTGCCCAATGTCTTGGGGATCATCAATGTTTTCTGGCAAAACTGAGAGCCTTTATGTTCTTTATGTTCTTTTTGCTCAGCAGTGGGTTTTGTCTTGGAACTCATGCAAACCATTTTTGCCCAGTCTTTTTCTTATGGTGGAGTCATAAACACTCACCTTAACTGAGGCAAGTGAGGCCTGCAGTTCTTTGGATGTTGTGGGGTCTTTTGTGACCTCCTGGATGAGTTGCGCTCTTGGGGTAATTTTGGTCGGCCGGCCACTCCTGGGAAGGTTCTCCACTGTTCCATGTTTTCGCCATTTGTAGATAATGGCTCTCACTGTGGTTCGCGGCAGTCCCAAAGCTTTAGAAATGGCTTTATAACCTTTTCCAGACTGGTAGATCGGTAGGTTTTGTGACCTCAAGCTGACACGAACTTGGGTTCTGCAGCAGGACAATGATCCAAAACACACCAGCAAGTCCACCTCTGAATGGCTGAAGAAAAACAAAATGAAGACTTTGGAGTGGCCTAGTCAAAGTCCTGACCTCAATCCCATTGAGATGCTGTGGCATGACCTTAAAAAGGTGGTTCATGCTCGAAAATTGATTGTTGTTGCTGCTAAGGGTGGCCCAACCAGTTATTAGGCTTAGGGGGCAAATACTTTTTCACACAGGGCCATGTAGTTTTGGATTTTGTTTTCCCTTAATAATAAAAACCTTCATTAAAAAACTGCATGATGTGTTTACTTGTGTTATCTTTGACTAATATTTAAATGTGTTTGATTATCTGAAACATTAAAGTGTGACAAACATGCAAAAAAATAAGAAATCAGGAAGGGGGCCAACACTTTTTCACACCACTGCATATATATATATATATTTTGTAAACATTTCTAATATAAGAAAGGCTTGAGGACAGGGTTTTGTCTAGTTTTAAAGTATCATGACCAATTGTGCTTTTTTTTTTCAGAAAGAAAAAAATATGCAGCTGTGATAACATTAGTAAAAACAGGAAATCTGTGGAAATCTTACAGTTGTTAATCTTTAAAGAATAAAAATGTAATTGTTGGCAAGATGCCGTGACAGTGATTTAAAGAGGAACAAAACACTTCAAGACATTCGGAAAATGATTAAAATAAATGACAATAATAACATTATAAATTATTATAAATCTTCATTAAACATAACATAAATTAAAACTCATTACTTC
>JAUCMX010000019.1:2680949-2688449 GCA_033459395.1 Hemibagrus guttatus
ACAATAAATGAGTGAATGTGATTGGTTTCATTCCAAACACAGCCATATCCACAATTATAAAAGGATGTGTACATGTATGCAACCTGGTTAATTACAACTTTTTCTCTTGTTCTCTAGGGAGGTTTCGGACTGGTTTCTGATTCTGAGGTTTCTCAAAATCATTTATATATGTTGTATTGAGGCTGGAAAATCTTGCTTTTTTCTTTGTTTGGTTGTTTGTCTTTTACAAATTGTGTTAAGTCTTATAATTATTGTAATTATTGTATAATTATTGCATTTTTTTTTAAAACCTCTTAATAATCAGCACAGTCTGTTTAATCTATATTTGCAAAGTATTGATCAAGGAATATAAGGTAATAAAAATAAAATCTGAATTTTGTCAATTAAAAATTTGGATTTATGAAATTAAAGTATTGCCCCCCAAACCAGACTGTTTCATATTAACATGACTGTTCCTCATAATTACAGATGAAATACTGTATGTGCTCTTTACTGAAAAATAAAAAAACTGACCTTATTAATCTGTCAGAAACATGTGTGGACGTGTATTATATGTGAATATGAGTTGACCGTACTGAATATCTACAGATCAGGTTTGTTCTTTATGAAAAACTCCACTGACAGGCACTGAAGTCTGGGCATTTCCTGATGGCCCTGTTCTGACAGAAGTGACGGATCCCAGGGGAAAGAGCTGTCATCAGGCGAGAGCAGACCAGGACTGGTAGCAGGACCTGCAGCTCCAGTGGTGTCTGGAAAAGCATCTACTCCTGCGGTTATAGGACATCATTTTTAGCTTGCAGAGAGACAGAGAGAGAGAGAGAGAGAGGAGAGAGGGAGAGAGGGAGAGAGGGAGAGGGAGAGGAGAGGGAGAGGGAGGGAGGGGAGGGAGAGGGAGAGGGAGGGAGGGAGGGAGGGAGAGAGAGAGAGAGAGAGAGAGGGAGGGAGGGAGAGGGAGGGAGAGGGAGGGAGGGAGGGAGAGGGAGGGAGAGGGAGGGAGGGAGAGAGAGAGAGAGGAGAGAGAGAGAGAGAGGGAGGGAGGGAGAGAGAGGGGAGAGAGGGAGGGAGGGAGAGAGAGGGAGGGAGGGAGAGAGAGAGAGGGAGGGAGGGAGGGAGAGGGAGGGAAGGAGAGAGAGAGAGAGAGAGAGAGAGAGAGTGAGGGAGGGAGGGAGGGAGAGAGAGAGAGAGAGAGAGAGAGAGGGAGGGAGAGGGAGGGAGAGAGAGGGAGGGAAGGAGAGAGAGAGTGAAGAGAGGAGGGAGGGAGGGAGAGAGAGAGAGGGAGGGAGGGAGGGAGAGAGAGAGAGAGAGAGAGAGGGAGGGAGGGAGGGAGAGAGAGAGAGAGGGAGGGGGAGGGGCAGGGAGAGGGAGGGAGGGAGAGAGTGAGAGAGAGGGAGGGGGAGGAGGGAGGGGCAGGAGGGGGAGGGAGGGAGGGGGGGAGGGAGGGAGAGAGAGAGAGGGAGGGAGGGGGAGGGGGAGGGAGGGGGGAAGAGAGAGAGAGGGAGGGAGAGAGGGAGGGAGAGAGGGAGGGAGAGAGGGAGGGAGGGAGAGGGAGAGAGAGAGAGAGAGAAGAGAGAGAGAGAGAGAGAGAGAGAGCGAGCTACTCTGAGCTTTTAAGCCACTGTCCACATTTAATCCAGCCAGAGCAGAGGTCATGGCTAAAGATGTTACACAGAGATATCCCTCTTCTTAAAGACACAGAAAGAGACATTCACCTACTTATCAGCGATCCCGTGCAGATGCTGGTGACTGACTGGTGGTTGATATTGGTCAACAGTTCAGGTGAAATCTTTCAGTCAAAACATTACTATAATAACCAGTCAAATGTTTGGACACATAAATATCATTCAAAATCTAAAATGTAATCAGATTGATGGCTGAGGTTTCTTTTTCTAAGACAGATATGAAGATGATGCCTATGTATATACACTTGTTTTTGAATCAAAACATATACTTAAGTAGTTTTTGCCTAAAACAAGTAGTTTTAAGTTATTTCCCAAAACAAGCAGTCAACATTTGCTCTGCCTGAAAAACACTGAAAATGACCTTGCTCAATAAACATGTGTTCATGATTCATTCCACCACGATAAAAGCTCCAGATCTGGCTGAAGAAAATCAGCCCTAAAGCACAAAGCACTACGCTTTATTATGATTTCTTATCATATCATTATGTACTGTACTGTACTGAGCTCAGACTCCGTCTCTGAATGTCCCTGTGTATTACCTTTCATAATATAAATAATTAAAAAAATGTACCTTTCATTATATGTTAATAATTTTTAGTACTGAATACTAGATGCTACCACCACCATGCTGCACCGTGCTATTTTGGTGACATCGTTGTTGTGGGTTTTTTTTTGTTTTTTTTTTGCTCCAAATTTACATTTATGGAATTATTTTCAGGATTTTTAGTTAGTCAATTATTTCCAGTTTTATTTTCAGTACCGTGCTGCGCTCCCTTCTCCTCATGACAGCTTTCACATCTATTTTTCCTGCGAATCATGCTTTGTTTTAGATTAATCTTGCCAGTGTGAAATCACCCTTAAACACACACTTAATCCTTTTTTTTCTACAAGCCAACAATAATTAAAAGTGCTGACAGCTCACTTTGCTGCTGAAAACAGACCAGATTCATGCGAACCTCATGACTTCGAGGACACTTCCAGATGAGTTGATTTGTAAATGTGTTGTTGGTTTTATTAGTACAAGTTCCCAACAACGCTCTCTATCCTTTCAGGGGAAAGTGATACTGTATTGAATTACCTCAGAAGAAGAAGGAGGTTGAAGGTCGGAATGATGTTTTCCGACCTGAGCTACAAAGCTGGGGGAAAAGAAAACATGTTCTTCTTTTGTTTGCAACAAGATACAAGCTCACTGTGATGAGGATGTATATTTTCCTTCTCAAAGCAACAGTATATTGTCTTCTATATACAACAATTCTGTATATTAAGTGACCTATAGCACTTCCTGGGTATGATTTCTGAGCTGAAGGGGGTATCTTATTTGTTTTTTCCTAGTCAGAGATCAGGAAATATGATCATTATGATCATTACGACATATGACCGCTACATAAAGTTTCACTTGCCCAAAATGAGATTTCTAAAAATCATCTAAACACAAAAAAGACCATTTAGACCAGCTTGTATGCATGACCATCAGATTATGTACAACAAAAGGAAAATGTTAGGACGATCCCAACTAGCAAACATTATTTGGATGCTGGGAAGCACATAATCACAACTATACAAGTGAGAAATATCAGCTATGAGCAGGATCACATTAAGCAGCATTAGTCTCAGCTCATTTATTACCTCGGAATGGAGTCATTCATCGAAAACAAATATGGAAACACAACAAATCATTAGGCTTATCATTTTTTAAAAGGTTGTTAGTAGATCAGAGTTTTTTTTTTTTAGGGGGCGGTGATGTGGATCTCATTATCATTTGTATGAATAATTGAGAGAATAACTGTTTCAGGATTGGTTGTTAAAAATAAAGGAAAGGAATAGCTGGAAACAGCTGGAGTGAATCGTACACATGATGTTTCTATTAGTGGATACTCCTCCTGGAGTTTGAGATAGCTATAGGCTCTTTTACTAACATCAGACCAGTCAATCAACTCCAGATGTGTTTCTGTGCCCAAGGCATCAGTAACTGCTTTCTTTCCTTTTTCTTTAAAATTCTCTCTCAGTATGAAACAGATCCCTGCAGTGTGTGCGTGTGAATGCAGGAGTGTAGAATAAATAGTCAGATGCAATAGCTGGTTTTAAAGGGCAGTGTGTAGCTTGCTAGCAGGTCTGGGTTCGATTTGATTGACTGTCCTGATATTCCTTCCTTTTTACTAATACTGTATTATTTTCAAATGGAACGCTGGAATATATTATATCAGGAGCACATGCTGTAATAGTAGACAGGTAAACATACAGTAGCTGCATGTTATTAGTCTACTAGCAGTCACAAATGTGAGGAGATGGCAGATACAAGTGCAGAAAAATGTATTATATAAAGTGGAACAGCTGAATAAGCTCAAAAAACTATGAATACAAGGCAAAATACAAACAAACAAAGGCTGTGGGTGAGGCTGTGGAGCAGACAACAAATACAACACCACAACAAGAAGAAGGAGAAGAACAACAACAATAAATGCTCAACAACCAGACTCCAAAACACTCGGAGTATATAACAGGGTGCTATTTAAGGGGTAACACAGTAAAGGTGTGAGTCAGATTAAGATGGTTTGGACATGTTCAGAGGAGGGAGAGTGAGTATATTGGTAGGAGAATGTTGGACACGGAGCTGCCAGGCAGGAGGCAAAGAGGAAGGCCAAAGAGGAGGTATATGGATGGAATTAATGAGGATATGAAGCTAGTGGGGTGCAAGTGTTGAGGATGCAGAAGATAGGGATAGGTGGAGAGAGATGATTCGCTGTGGCGACCCCTGAAGGGAAAAGCGAAAGAAGAAGAAGAAGACAGTAAGGTGTGAGTGATTAGGACATGTGACATGCTGGGGCTGTTGTTGCATAACCATGACACCAGCACTGTGAGTTAAAATAACCAAGCTCTGTTTTTATTGGTTTCAAAATGGTTGTTCATGGAATATTTCAGATGTATAACGTATAAATATAGGCAGCAGGTAAGTTTCATTCTCTTAGCAAACTTGGTAGAGGGAAATGCATGACACTCATTCTTTTCTACTCTCTATTCCTGTCACTCTCCTACACCTCTCCTGTGTGTGTGTGTGTGTGTGTGTGTGTGTGTGTGTGTGTGTGTGTGTGTGTGTGTGTGTGTGTGTGTTTAAAGGAACATGCATCACTGATCACAATTTATTTTAAGAGTTTCCTTCAGGCGATGCCTGCCACCTGAGCTTCCCTTTCATTTGCCATCCACTCATGACAACCTGTCTGCGTCAACATGCACAAGGAACACACACACACCACACACACAGACACACACACACACACACACACACACACAGACACACACACACACACACACACCACACACACACACACACACACACACACACACACACACACACACAGAGAGGAACATACACAGTGTTAACTCTTAAATTCTTCCGTTCCATTCAACTAAAACATGTATAAATACTATTTGCTGTATTGGTTTTTACACTTATATATAAAGCACTCAAACACACAGATGTAAACTCCTCCCACTCTGCATGGACCTTCTCAGTGTGTCGTCTGTCATTGGTGTGTCCTCACAGCTCAGCAGTACACAAGAATTTCCAGTTGCAGAGGCACCACATATAAACACAAGCTCTCTGATTCAGTCTTCTACATCCCTAATCACCCACTTTAACCTCCACCTTGTTTCTCTAAACCAAATCGACAAGCTGCCAGATCCAATTAGCCAGACGCACCTAACGCTTACATATTTGGTTTTCCTCACCTTTCTGTGCTCACTACTTTTTCCACTGCAGCGAAAAGAAGTCACTGGTGAATTTTAGGAATGAAAAAGCACAATTAGTGAATCATTATCAAATTAAAGCAGTTGTTTCCACATGACATCGTTTGATTGGCATAGGGGTGTCTAGATTAAGAAATATTTGTAAATGGAAGCTCAGAGTTTATAATTTGAGGTAAAGCTCATGACAACAATCACGATGACAGCAGAAAGCTTGTCACTGTTTGTATTCACATGAATTCATTAAAAATTTAACTGTTCCAATTTGACTGTAAAGCAGATGAACTGAGGTGTTTTAAAGGATAGATAGATAGATAGATAGATAGATAGATAGATAGATAGATAGTAGATAGATAGATAGATAGATAGATAGATAGCTGAGGGATAGTGTGTGGGATATATTAGGCAGCAAGTGAACATTTTGTCAGAAGCAGGAAAAATGGGCAAGTGTAAGGATTTGAGCGAGTGTGAAAAGGGGCCAAATTGTGATGGCTAGACGACTGGATCAGAGCATCTCCAAAACCGCAGCTCTTGTGGGGTGTTCCCGGTCTGCAGTGGTCAGTATCTATCAAAAGTGTCCTTTAAGTCCTGTAATTATCCTTTAAGTCCCATGGAGGCCCCACCTCGCAACTTACAGGACTTAAAGGATCTGCTGCTAACATCTTGGTGCCAGATACCACAGCAACCTTCAGGGATCTAGTGCATGCCTCGATGGGGTCAGGGCTGTTTTGGCATCTATGATTAAAGAATTATAATAATTAACAATTATGTACATTTATAATTATATTATTGTGCAGAAAAGATGTAGCAGAATGTAGAGTTTGGAGCAGAACTGCAAAGTTGATTACATGCAGTGAAGTCTTAGTGAGACATGAGTGTCCTAGCTGTGTAGTTCATCAGATTTATGGTTGTGGGGAGAAAACTGGCCCTGAACCTGCTGGTTCTGGTGTGGATGGTCCTGTATCTCCTCCTGGATGGAAGGATTGTTGTTGAACACTTTGTGACTAGGGTGAGAGGAATCTTTGATGATTTTTTTGTGCTCTGCGCAGACATCTACTGTGGTGAAGAGGCTCAGTGGCAGGTTGCTGGATGCCAAGGATGTGTTGGGCGTTTTCACAACCCTTTGCAGTGATTTCTTTTCACATACTGTGGAGCTGCAATACCACACTGTGATGAAGCTTGTCAAGATGCTCTCAATGATGCAGTGGTAAAAATTGGTCAGGATTTTAGTGGATAAGACTAAGATTAATATTAAAAAAAAGTAAATAATGCTGCTTGTGTTGCTGCTGATCCTGTGCAAGTATAATCCTGGCCTCTCTTCTTCAAATCAGGTCTCATCACACCACCACATCATTGATCATAATTGATAAAAAAAACAAAAACACCCCCAGTTGTTAAATGAAAATGTCTGGATATTATAACAGTCCTAAATTATAAATGTGGAGTAAAAATCGTCAAGGCTTCAAATTCTAAATTAAAAAAATCTATCATCCAACCATTCAATGTTCTATATAATACCTTGCATAAATACCCCACCCTTACCCTTTCTCCACCTGGACTTTTTAAAATTTGTCACTTTGAATGATCTTAATGTAAATTATGCAAGCAAAATTATGCAAAAATGTACAAAGCTGGACTTTATGGAAAAGTGGCAAGAAAAACTGTTATTAAAAACAAATAATAAAGTTTGCTAAAAGTTGCTGAAGTTTTTCTGGTTTGAGGAGACCAGAATATTTTTCCACCTTTCTACCATTTGCTTGATCCTAAGAACACCATCCTTTAGTGAAGCACGGTGGTGGTGGTAGCAGCATGTCATGGAGATGACCTCCATCGGGGAAGTGTGACAGACTTTCACTTTCCAACAGAACATCAACACATAGCACCCCACTGTATTCCATTCCTTAGACAAAATATCCAGATATTACAATAGTCCTAAATTATCAATGTGGAATAAAAAATGTAGGGTGGTCAAGGCTTTAGGGTTGGAAATTGTTCCACTGGGGTTGGATTTGTTTACCCAGAAATGTTTTAGAGGTTGAGAGGACACTATTTTGTAAGTATTTATGAAAATTTCAAAACA
>JAUCMX010000019.1:2693449-2699918 GCA_033459395.1 Hemibagrus guttatus
TGTTCAGTGTTATTCACGTCATATCCATTTGAATGAAATAAACCCGGAGGAAATACACAATGTAAACACACATGGGGTTTCAGTGCACTGCAAAAAACTCCACACTTACGTGGAAATATCTTGAATGAAGAAGAAAGTATGTAATATTTCTCTTTATTATAATAAATATACAAGCATTAAACCTATTTCTAGACATACTGTATGTCCTAATTTCAAGGTTAACTTATTAAGTTCTACAACTGAATACTTGAAATAAGCAAAATGATGTCAACAGATTAAACAATTAAAATTTCAAGCCTGAAATAATTATACGGGATTAATGGTAGAATTAATAATCTTATATTTGTTTAAAAATCAATCTAATAAATATTAGTATAATTTGAATAATAATTGTAATATATTATTTTTTATATTATTATTTTTTATTTTATATATTATATTATAATTAATATTTGCCTTTTTTTATTTTTTAAAATGAAAGACTTTTTCTGAGCTAAAATGAAGCGGTGGGTCTCTGAGTTGGATTTCCATTTTGATATAATTTCATGGATGTGTTTAGGAACGTCGAAAACCGTTCTGCTGAAAAACACACTTTAATAAAAAAGAAGAGCTCTCTCTCTGACACACACAGACACACACATGCCTCACATTTTCCCAAATTATTTACTACCACGGTGTGCAGGTTGGACTGTAATGTGTGATGAAAAATATGAAAAAGTTTAATTTTTCTCAGAATATATTATTGCCACAGAGTAGACACTGCATCAGTATCAAAGAAATCATCAGAACTCATCAGCATAGTACAATATTTTCACATTATACAGAAGTACACTTACTGTATAATCCTGATTCTAGCAGTGCAATATCTACCGAGGGAAGCATACAACAAAGCTAACATTTATGCTGGTAAAATACACACAAACAGTACAACAAACGCTAGGGTTAGCCTAATCCTAACCCTAACCCTAACCCTGACTCTTAAGAGAAACAGGAAGGAAGGAAGGAAAATCAATTAAATAAAATACAGAGACAAAATACAGAGACAAAACAGTAAAACACGAGTAATAATAATAATAATAATAATAATACAGCAGTGGAAGCTTTCTGAAGCGTGTGTTAAACTGTACACGCTCTAGTAAAATAATCAGATCATGAGAACTTGCAAGAAGTAAGCTCAACTACCAGGAGAAGACGCTTCTGCACTCCGGACCTGCATGATCTATCCTGATGCCTTACGTCTGGTTAGAGTCTCATCACTTGGAGGCTGCTGCTGCTGTGGATGGACCACATGGAGACCAGGCAGATACAGGGATTGCTGTGGATTATGCCCCTTGGAGACCATGGAGGTGACTTTGTACTGCTGTTGCTGTGTTCGGTTTTGCTTCTCGGGCCTCCGTCATAGAATATTTTATGACTTCATCAGGCAAGAATTTATGTTATAAGGTTTCTTCCTCATATTGTCTCAGGGAGTTTTTCCTCACCAGCATCCCCTCTGGCTTCCTCAGCAGGAATAAATCTAAATGTAAACTTTAAACATGAATTTTTATTCATGTATTATCATCTTTTATCTTTATCATATTTATTCCTGTAAAGCTTTTTTGCCCTAATGTTCATTGTTTAAAGCTCTATAGGTTACTATACAACGAGCAAATCCATTTCTAATCACTCTCTTTCATCCATTACACCACTCGCATATGTGATGACATGCCACCACTCATAATGCCCGATGATGCCTTTATCCATAAAGTATCTTACTAAGTACTAATTAATGTATTAGGTATTGAAACAGGAAGTTTGTGAATTGTACCGTATGAGTTCTGGGTTATTTTTGTCCTGACTTTTCTCCTAAGAGCCTTAATGAACTGGGCCAGAGCTTGTGAGTGACATCTTAAACTGAGCATCAAAAAACAACTGGTCACATTCGCTATCTGTGGCTATATGAGGCTAAAGGTTAGCGGTTAAAATCTTTCCAGAGAGTGTTTTTTTTTATCTGTGTTTAGACAAAGAGACATAATGGCATGTGTAAAAGGTGATCAGGAAAAAGAGCCTGGTGCTGTTTCGTTAGAGAGGTGAGGCAGAACACTTATCACAGGAAACCGTAAATCACTCGGCTGACAGAGAAAAGGTTATCCTGCTTTTACAGATGTCTCAAATATTTACACAAGATTAGCCTTGACCCTCTCTCTCTCTCTCTCTCTCTCTCTCTCTCTCTCTCTCTCTCTCTCTCTCTCTCTCTCTCTCTCTCTCTCTCTCTGGGATTCAACACTGGGATTTTTGTAGGCCTTTTCATATTTAAAGCATTTTAGCTCCTTCCTGTGTAAGAAAGCGCAAGGGAGGCGTTATAAACAATTTTATTAGATATATCAAGTGAAGCCAAATATTTATGGCAGATGGAAGAGAGGAAGAAGGGATGTTCATGCTGAAAAACGGCCTGTACATTTTCCATGTTGAGTTGTTTTTTCTCTCTCTCAGTCACGGTGTTCTGCGGTACGCCAGCATCGTGTAGTCGTATGAATTGGAACAATGGCAAGGTTTGAACCAGGTATTAGAGAGTGAAATAAAAAATTAAAGTAGAAAAAAAAAGAGAAATGGGGAATCTATTAAAATTCAGTCAGAGAAGCGCTCACATCAGCAGCAGAGCACTGAGCATTTTCCAAGAAGACCCCTGGGTTCCACATAAAGTGCTGACTGCCTTCACCATCCATCCCATAATGCCATAAATAATCTCAGCATATTCTTGCATCGTAACCAGCACTGAAACAGGTGATGTCCAATCGCTATAAAATATTATAAAATAAGAAGTTTCAGGAAATCCTACAATTGCCTGGATGTCAAATCTAACTTTACAGCACTGATAGCTGGAATTCTTTATTTTGTGGGTAAATTAATGATGAGGAAAAGTTACAGAGGATCTCAAGAAAGAGGAAGAAAAACATGGCAATGCTTAGAGGAAGAACTGGAAGAGCGACACTCCAACAAGAGCATGCTTTTCATGCATAGGATACTCTTTATTTAGAATTTGGGAGTTTTTTCCGAAGTTAATGTTAATCATTTTTACCAGTACATTGGCTTTCCATTAACTTATGCAACATTTTCAATCAGTGTAAAGAAATTTTATGGCTGCAAGTCTGATATAAAGTGAGCCAGGACTCACTTGGCTTTCAGAGTGAGACGTGTGTTCTTCCCTCTGTTGGATAACCTTACACAGAATTTTACTGTCTGAAGATAAACACCTTCACATTTTAGCTGCTTATGAAAAAACACTTGGAGCATCTCAGAGAGCAGAAATGGATTTGATATCAACATTTACTTTGAAGATACAAAATATTTGTTTGAAAGAAACTAACCGTTTTGGGGTTTTAGGATCTTTTCTATGAATAATTTGTCCCTAGTAGGCTATATACAAACAGAAAAAGTTATGAAAAATCACGAAGTTTTAAAGCCCTGAGTGTCTTCTTTCATATGAGCTTCAAATTAAGCACCACTGTGGAGTGTGACATGATAAAGACATTCAGTGCTGAACATAGACACAACAAAAACAGGAGCAAACTCCAGTTTATCAATGTTTATTTTTCATACAGAGATTATGAATAAGGATATGTTGCATTCATGTCTGGAAATTCACAATTGACGTGCCATTTGATCATTAAAGGTAAACAATGTCATGGCCTGCATGGTCCATGAGCAGCCAGGAGTTGGCCGTTCCAGGAAAGTTCACAGCAGTGAATAATAAATGAGGATGTGTGCATTAGCAGATGGAGAGAATTAAAAGAACTGTGTGCTTATGAATATTTAACTCCACAGAGCATGAATACAAAAGGGTTTTGTAGAACACACACATGCACACAAGTGTATGTGCTGTTTAATATATCCGTTTTGAAAAGTCTTGCCTTGTTTAGAGATGTTTTAATAAAAAATCATTTAAATAGAAATGAAAGCTGCGGTGAGTTTACGTGTGTTGTCACATGACCTGCTGTTACATTAGAGCTGAATTTGTGCTGATGTGTAGAGTTTATTGTGCTTTAAAATCATTCTGGCTCAAACTGTACTGTATTTGCTTGGCACTGTCTTTTAGTATTTTTTTGTCACACCCCTGTGATGTTCTCTCTGTGTTTCGGTTTCCTCTCGGTTATCTGGTTTCCTCCACCAGTACAAAGGCATGCACTGTAGGCAGATTGCCATCTCTAAATTATCTGTAGTAGGTGAAAGTGTGTGTGAGAGTGTGTGATTATGCCCTGTGATAGACTACCACCTCGTTCAGTGTATCCCCTTAGAACCTTGTAAGAGTTTGGTATAGATTAGGTTTGTGAAGGATAAATGCTAAAAGGAAAAGAAGAAGAAGATAGATAGATAGATAGATAGATAGATAGATAGATAGATAGATAGATAGATAGATAGATAGATAGATAGATATTTGTATCATATTAATAATAACACACATTGCTGAATAACCATCTGGCTGAGCAGTAAGAATTGTATTTTTAAGATGAATTCACAGTGTACACCTTTCTTAAGTGTTTTTCTGTTCTTCAAAACAAAGAATAAGGTTTTACAGAACATGTTTTTTTTCTAAATATTTTTGAGCAATAAACTTAAGGGAAATTTTATTTACATTTATGACATTTGGGGGTACGGTGGCTTGGTGGTTAGCACGTTTGCCTCACACCTCCAGGGTTGGGGGTTTGATTCCCGCCTCCGCCGTGTGTGTGGAGTTTGCATGTTCTCCCCGTGCCTCGGGGGTTTCCTCCGGGTACTCCGTTTCCTCCCCTGGTCCAAAGACATGCATTGTGGGTTGATTTGGCATCTCTAAATTGCCCGTATTGTGTGAGTGAATGAGAGTGT
Organism: Hemibagrus guttatus; assembly: GCA_033459395.1. NCBI lineage: Eukaryota > Metazoa > Chordata > Actinopteri > Siluriformes > Bagridae > Hemibagrus > Hemibagrus guttatus. Next base: position 2,698,292 of record JAUCMX010000019.1, read on the forward strand.
GTGTGGGGGCCCTGTGATGGGTTGGCACTCTGTCCAGGGTGTATCCTGCCTTGATGCCCAATGAGCCTGAGATAGGCACAGGCTCCCCGTGACCCGAGAATAGATCGGAAAAGCGGTACACAATGACATTTGGCAGACACCCTTATTAAAAACGACTTACAATTTATCTCATTTTATACAATTGAGAGTTAAGGGCCTTGCTCAGGGGCCCAGCGTGTCAGCTTGGTGGACCTGGGATTAGAACTCACAACCTTCCCATCAGTAGTCCAACTTAGTCACCACTAAGGTACCACATACCCAAAAGTTTCTCCTGACATAGCACACCAACTCATTTAATTTGCATACCTGTCATTTAGCATTTAGCCCCTTTTCCAGAGCATCTTACATTTTTATCTCTTCTATCTTTTATACAACTGAGCAATTGAGGGTTAAGGCCTTGCTCCGTGGCAGCTTGTTGGTTTCCAAACTCACAACCTTCTGATCAGCAACCTTCACCACTGATCTACCACATCCCCCACTTATTATTTTATATGCAGCAGTATTAACAGAATTCATACTTCATTGTGTTGGATGTGAGATTTACCTTTTTAATACAATAATAAATAAGTGGGCGGCACGGTGGCTTATTGGTTAGCACGTTTGCCTCACAACTCCTGGGTTCGAGCCTCGCTCCCGCTCACTGTGTGTGTGTGTGTGTGTGTGTGTGCGTGCGTGCGGGGTGTGTGGGGAGTTTGCATGTTCTCCCCGTGCTTGATGGGTTTCCTCCGGGTCCTCTGGTTTCCTCCCACAGTCCAAAAATATGCTTCTAGGTTGATTGGCATCTCTAAATTGCCCGTATTTATGATTGCGTGAGTGAATGAGAGTGTGTGTGTGCCCTGCGATGGGTTGGCACTCCGTCCAGGGTGTATCCTGCCTTGATGCCCGATAATGCCTGAGATAGGCACAGGCTCCCCGTGACCCGAGAATAGATCGGATAAGCAATACAGACAATGGAAAAATAAATAAATAAACAAGTAAATTATATAAATTTAAAAAAGAACAATGGTACAAGGCACAAGCTTGCAACTAGACTAAAGCTGTGTACACTAGATATTAGCTAGCTATTATTAGGTACAAATAGCAAATAGAAATCACATTTAAAAAACAGTGGTTTTATGCTAATGAGCAATAAATAATCAGTTTCTACACTACTTTTTTTCTTTTTGTGTTTATTTTTCTGCCCCAGATACATACTGCACGGGCAAACGCTTCATGATAGCTGCTTCTACATGCTCTTCTGATGTTAATTCCCTAATTCACAAACAGTGAGTCGAAACAGATGCAAATGCAGTTCAACAGTTTTAATTAAGATCGAGGGGGAGGAATCCACAGCGTCAGGCATCAAGTCAAACACGATGTCAAAACACAGGCGAGGGTCATGCCATGAGGAAACAACCGGAAAAACACACACAGGGGAACGGACAGACGGGTAAACAAACAAACACGAGAAAACATAGACGGGAAAAAGGCTCAGGATGAAAACAGAAACTGAGGGTAACTTCACAGCTGGCTGAACGTTTGTGGTGTGTTTACATCGGTGCAGGTGTAAAAGTGAAAGTCTTGGTGATTGTGAACAGAACTCTGCTGT
>JAUCMX010000019.1:2700418-2767918 GCA_033459395.1 Hemibagrus guttatus
TTTCTTTTTTTTTTTAAAGTGCCAAAAGATTATTTTAGGTTACTGAGGTTACAGTTAGTTTTAGGTGTAAACACAGCATTAATCCATTAATAATGAGATGTAACAATGAGTGTGTGTGTGTGTGTGTTGTGTGTGTGTGTGTGTGTGTGTGTGTGACATTCTTATCATCTCCAATTATCTCTGTCAGTATTGTCTGTCACTGCTGTGTGTCACAGCTTGATGGACAGATCCTTTTTAAAGCTTCCTCCCTTTCTACTGTTCATGTGTTTCCACAGAAACCCAGCAAGTGGCTTATTAGCTGTCATCTTTCCAGATAAATACAAGGCCTTTACTTTATATCCTGTCAAATCTGAGAACTCAAACAGAATAAAGAAGTAAAAGATGTAGAAATGTCCATTTTTAAACTTATCTCCAGGGACAAATCTCAGTAAAATAATCATAGTTCAGTTTAAGTGTGACCTGATAACACTGATGATCATGCAAATAATGTTGTTGCTTCCAGGTCAGCAATGGTCCAGCTACTGACCTTCTCACCCAACATCCGTGTCTGATCTCACTAATGCTCTGATCACTAATCCCCACAGCCACGCTCCAACATCTAGTGGAAAACCTTCTCAGAAATGTGGAGCTCATTATAACGGGAAAAATGGAATTAATCTGGAATAGGATGTTCAGCTAGTGCATATGAATGTGATGTCAGGGGTGCACATACTTTTGCCTGTATAGTGTATATCTTTGTGATAATCAAGAGACCAAACTTGAAAGTGTTCATGAAAGTCATGTTTGGGTAAGCGAACCATCAAATGTTAGATATTTTAATGGATTTTTAATGGACTTTTTTTCGAGAATTACAGAAGAGCTGTGGTTCTACATATGAGTGTCGCGAGTCACTCCAGAGCCACAAGGAGCATGACCTTTTTTATAAAGTGCACACATGAGGTCAAGGTCAAGAAATCAAGATCAAGAACTTTGCTATGACTACTCAGTGGACTGAGAGAATGAGAAATTTAGTTCCTAAGGACAATAGAAACTTCCCTGGCAATCTGGACTAACAGGAAGTAAAACTAAAAAAACTTTATTTCAAATAAAAATTAGTAAGCAAGTGTAGTCATATAGCTCATTTACAGTCAGCTCTAGAATGACTGATTATTAAATTATTATTAAGATAAGTAAAAGTTTTTTTTTTTTTTGTGAAAAAGACTTTGTAAAATGTTGTTCGTATAAAAATCTATTTAAAAACACAAACTCTTCATCTATCAAAAAAAAATGCATGTGTTGCAATTATTGGCACCCACAGAAGTTTACTCAAGTGTTTAGAAATTCTTAAGCAGTTATCCATGACTTCCTGTTTCCCTGGTGTAAAAATATGAAAAATATGAGGCGACACACAGGCCAAATTCCCTCTCATTCATCAAAATGATGATTATTTCAGAATACACAAATCTAATGAGACAGAAATGTGTTCATAAATCAGGCAGTGACTGAATGCTCATTCCGAAAAATGTGCATGTTCAATACTAGGAAAATAAAGACGGGGTTTAAAACAAGCAGAGCTTATGGGAAAAGGGTGAGTGATGCTATGTTAGCAAAAAAAGAGCTTGCACTAAATCCAGGGATGCTAATAACTGTACACAAACAAAAAAACAACAAACAATTCAAAACATAAACTGTATCTGTTGATTAGTGTCAGTAAAGGTTTCACTTCAATTAAAGGTTAAATTACCCTCTATTACCCTATATTTTCACCAACACCACCGTCAGTGTAATTAAAGTTTTGATTTTAATTAAAAAATTTGATTGACCTCATATATTTTCACCACCACTGCTACCACCACCACCACCCCCGCTGCTACCACTGCCGCCGCTACCACCGCCGCCGCCGCTACCCCCCGCCTCCGCCACCGCTACTACCACCACCACACCACCACCACCACCACCGCTACTACCACCACCACCGCTACAACCACCACCACTGTTACCACCACCACCGCTACTACCACCACCACTGCTACAACCACAACCACTGATACAACCACCACCACTGCTGCTACCACCACCACTGCTACAACCACCACCACTGTTCAACCACAACCACCACCACCACCACTGCTACTATCACCACCACTGCTACCACCACCACCACCACTGCCACCACCACCGCTACCACCACTGCTACCACCACCACTACTACAACCACCACCACTGCTACAACCACCACCACTGTTACAACCACAACCACCACCACCACCACTGCTACTATCACCACCACTGCTACTATCACCACCACCACCGCCGCCACCACCGCTACCACCACTGCTACTACCACCTCCACTGCTACTGCTACCACCACCACTGCTACAACCACCACCACTGTTACAACCACAACCATCACCACCACCACTGCTACTATCACCACCACTGCTACCACCCCCACCACCACCACCACCACTGCCACCACCACTGCTACCACCACCACTACTACAACCACCACCACTGCTACAACCACCACCACCACTGTTACAACCACAACCACCACCACCACCACTGCTACTATCACCACCACCACCACCGCCACCACCACTGCTACCACCACCACCACCGATGCTACCATCATCACCACCACCACCACTGCTACCACCACCACCACCGATGCTACCATCATCACCACCACCACCACCACTGCTACCACCACTACCATTGCTACCACCACCACCACCATTCCTTGCACCACCACTGCTACCACCACCACCACCGATGCTACCATCATCACCACCACCGCCACCACCACCACTGCTACCACCATCACTGCTGCCACCACCACCACCATTCCTTGCACCACCACCACCACCACCACCACCACCGTTACCACCACTGCTACAAACCACCACCACCACCATTGCTACCACCACCACCAACCATGGCACAAACCATGAACTTTAAAAAATGTGACAGTAAGTAGATTCTTAGAAGATTAAAAGCAGTTTTTACAAAGAAAATTTTACAAAAAAAAATGTTTCATGTTTCATATGACCCCTAATTACCATTATATAACTATGTTTAATAGTACAGTATGTAGAACAAATGCAAATAGGTTGTGCAGGTAGGTCAATGCCCATATGTATATGTGTGTAGATAAAATGTGGACATGATTAGTATTAAACCCTTATGAATCCTATTTATCAGCAGTATTTTTTTTATGAACCGCATGATTTTCATGCAGATTTTGAAGTCTGGGCATGTCCTCAATCCTCCAGTGACTAAGACTGCAAAGCCTTATCAACCTTTGCATTTTTTAAATCCGTTTATTCACATTGGGCTGAGGAAACAAGGCTTGCAGCTAAAATCAGTCACAGAGATATAATTACACAATCATTTGTGCCGTGGCTTCCTGGGGTTGCGTTACAATTAACGTGTTCGAGACAAAGGGAGAAATGCATTGGAGAAGCAATTTTTTTAAAATTTGATTTTAGTCAGCGGTGCACGTGAGCTGCATTCCACAACTAAACCGACCCAGAAGAGCAGAAGTGAGCCCGAGAGGAAATCGAGGAATCCGGCATAACTCCACTACATATTTAACTTCACTAGAGTCGTATATGGCGTGAATTTCCTTTCAGTCCAGGTTTTCTCCTCATCTCCTATACACTCACACACTATTAGCTTGAACTCAATTAACAGAGTAGAAAACAAAGACACAACCTGATGGACCTACAAAGTGTGCATTCTTCACACACAGAACTCAATGAATAGGATTGTATGAGACAACAAAGCATCTTTGTGACACCACATCATTTCCTCCCTCAGGCTCATCCTTCTTCCATTAGGAAGTTGTTTAAGATTACGCACAACTAACCTTAACTAACCACAACAAACTTTAAATTAAAATGAACTTTAAATGGGGGGCACGGTGGCTTGGTGGCTTGGTGGCTAGCACGTTTGCCTCACACCTCCAGGGTTGGGGGTTTGATTCCTGCCTCCACCATGTGTGTGGAGTCACAGTGAGTCACAGTGCCTCACTGCTCACTTTTTCTCACACTACTGTGATGCTGTTTTCATGGACACCGATAGGAGGCGATCTTTCCCACATAACACATATACTGCAATACAGTCTCTGTGTGTGTGTGTGTGTGTGTGTGTGTGTGTGTATTTTACCAATCATTATGTCATCTTTTCTTCACAGTAATTCTCGTAAAAAGTTCTTAAAGTATCCAGAGCACTGTGTTTTGTTTGATTGACAGCGAGAAAAGACAGTTGAATGGCAGCGTGACATTGCTTTGGAGTAATTAGATGAAAGCATTCTGCATTTCCATGTTCTTACTGCGTTTGTGTCGGATTCCTGCAGATTCTCCGGCTTTCTTTCACTGTCTAGAAACATGTAGTTGGATTGATTCCCACTTTGCAGCCAGTACTCCTGGGATCCACCTTGGCCCTGACCATGACCCTGAAGCAGTTACTACCTGACAGTTTGTGCATGACATTACCAAGCCGTTGATCTCTAGTTCATCCCTCGTGTTTTCTGCTGAGTTCTGTCCTTTACTACTTATTTGCACATCATCCCTGGTCTCACGCTTTGGATTTGTTTGTATATGTTTCTAATAATCTCTCACTGCATTTGCAGCTTCTTCTGCCTTCAATTCAATTCTATGAAACTGTGTAGTGAATCTGTAAAATAAGCAGATGGGAGTCAACAGCACACAGCTACAACAAGCAGCTACATAAAAACTGTAAAAATGTTAAACATGCAATAGATTCAGTTGTGTTTGAACTAATCTCCTTACCCTGAGTAGACAGGTTTCAGCAAAACTACATCTAAAAAAAACACACAAAGGACCTGTAAAAAATATGAAGACACATTTTTTCCTTCCCTCAGCCCCTCCTTTGGGAAAAAATCTATATTTCTTTTATATGTTTTAATGATGAACAGACATTATCTGCTCCAAAATCCCCCTTTCCCGCAGCTAGTCCTTGCAGTAAATCCTACACTAGATATTGTTCTATCCATCACAGACACACACTCTGCACTTACATTTTGCCATCTTGTGGGAGTTTACTTCATTTAAATCTTTTTTTTTTTTTTTCCAGAGGCCAAAATATGAAATTTGCTCCTGTTTGGTGTCCATGTTCCGCGCTGAATGTCTTTATACTGTTTAATATGAAGCTCATATGAAAGTAGACACTCAGGACTTTAAGAATTTGTAGTTTTTAAAAACTATTTCTGTTTTTATCTATCCTACTAGAGGCAATATTCATTCATTCATTGTCTACCACTTATCCGAACTACACTCGGGTCACGGGGAGCCTGTGCCTATCTCAGGTGTCATTGGGCATCAAGGCAGGATACACCCTGGACGGAGTGCCAACCCATCGCAGGGCACACACACACTCTCATTCACTCACGCAATCACACACTACAGACAATTTAGAGATGCCAATCAACCTACAATGCATGTCTTTGGATTGGGGGAGGAAACCAGAGTACCCTGAGAAAACCCCCGAGGCACAGGGAGAACATGCAAACTCCACACACACATGGCGGAGGCGGGAATCGAACCCCCAACCCTGGAGGTGTGAGGCAAACGTGCTAACCACTAACCGTGCACCCCCCAGAGGCAATATATTCATAGAAAAGTTAAAAAAAGAGCTCAAATGGTTAGATTTGATCACACAAATGTTTCTGCTCTCTGAGATGCCCCAAAGTGTTTGTTCATAAGCCTCTAAATTTCTTCAAACTTTAAGGTAACCTGTGTAAGGTTATCCAACAGAGGGAAAAACACACATCTTGACTCATTTTATATCACACTCACAGCCAGAAATGTATTCATTTGTTTACCCTGATTGAAAATGTCCCATAAGAACGCCAATGTACTGGTAAAAAGGGTGTATTTGAGAATTTGCAGACGATTTTTTAAAACTAAGCCAATCTCAACACCCTGTCATTCGCTCTCCTGTTCTCTCTGCCTCGAATTAAAATGAGCATTGTCTATTAGATCTCTATTACTTCTTGCTGCAGAGAGACATGTAGGTCTGAGTAAGGTCACAAAGGTAATGGGGGGTTAAGCCAGGGACAGCTTTGTAGGGGTTTTATAATCAGTATATAATGTGAGCACATAGAAAGCCAGTGTAAGGAGGTGCTTTTTGTTGGTGATGTCGTAGAGAGGTGTATGTGAGTATGTGTATTAAACAGTGTTAGATATTTTGGAGTTTACCAATAACATATTTTTCCAGGAAAACCAAAAGCATTACAACAACTTGTCCTGGAAGTGATAAAAGCATGGACTCATTTTTTTCAGCATAAGGCAGTAATAAAAGTGATCTAAATTTAGCAATGTTACAGAGAAAGAAAAAAAGAAAAGAAGTTTTGGTTTTGTGTAAATGAAATGAAAGCCAAATGAAAGCTGTTCTTCCTTTGTTGTGAGTTGGTTATATGAAGATAAGTTTGGAAATTGTGGCACCATGCTTAGCAGATCACACTGTCAGAAGAAGACTGGAGACAGTTTACACAGCCCTAATGTGCATGAAATAGGGGCTTAGGCTTCAAGATGGGAGGAGATTACACATTTTAGGGCCCATGGACTGCTGCCATGTCACTCTTCCTTTTGAGAAGGCTTATACTAATCACTTCACTGACACACAACAGCCTTTAATAAACCAGCGTTATGAATGTATGTGTGTTAATGCACTGCTCCGGGTGTATGTGGGTGGTAAACAGGGCAGGAGAGAGCGTGGAGTTGGAGCAGACAGAGGAGACGTGCGGTCGGGGGTGCTGATTTTGAATGGCCGAACTGTGTCCAGTTTAACAAAGTCACATTAAGCCGATTTTTTCTGGTCACCTTGACACCAATAGAGGATTAACTGTGTTCACATCGTCGCCCAATTGAGATCTTTCTCTCGGCCCGTCCGGACCCTCTGTGCTAGGAGAAAGGGTGCGCTACAGCCTGATTTGTACCAGCGACGAAGAAGAAAGGATGAACCGTCCTGCGGAGAACAAAAAAAGACATTAGCTCAGTTTTGCTGTTTTTTTTCTGCTCCTCTCTTCCAGAATTAAAACGATACCCGATGAAAGGGATCAAATGGAGGATGAGGTGATGAATGACGGAATCTCTCTTTGCTCTCTTTTGCTCTTTCTTTCTCAGAAGACAACACGGTTCGAGGCTGAGAGAGTGTGCAACAGTGATTTTGTGTGAGTTGATATGTGACCATCTTACATGGGGAGATATTATACACATAAAGATTAGTCTTACTGACATGATGAAGATATGTGACATGCAGAGGTGGAGCTGTGCTCCAAATAAACATATTATGTAGAACACACCAACCTGTTGTTATTGCTTAAAGAGGCTTTTTTTTTTTGTATTTGTATTTCTCCTTTTTATTTAATTCAGTCTCTTGTGGTTGGTTTTGTTTGTGTCGGAGAATCCATTTCCACATTCTGTTCAACAATTTTCTGCAGACTTGAAACCTCATTATGGTGACTGGATGGAGAAAGAATCTTTAACTGTAGTTCTACATAAACTTAAAGAGGATTACGCTCTGAAACACTTAACATTAACAGAGCATGAATAATTCCACACTAATACCTGAATTAATATTTATTTAAATACGACCTAATTATGAGGTTTGGCATCTACTAATCGGGAACTAACATGTGAGTCTTATGAATTTATCATTTTTATATATTCGTTTGTATTTTTTTGGTTAAAGTATTAACGAACGCAGATAGATAAAGTAAACCAGTCTCTCTCTATAATAGAGAATACGAATTAGATGAGCATCATTTCAAATTGTTCACACTTGTGGGTAATGGAGTAGGTGTAATTTAGTGCTTAATTAATACATGAACTAACAAACAAACATACTTACGGTGGTTGTTTTTCACGCATGGATTCATCACTCATGTCATATTAAAGTTAGCCCTTTCATTAGTTGCTGATTAATTAATTACATGCCTTAACTCAACATTAATTCATATTATTAGTATTAATTCAGGTATTAATGCAAGATTATTGTAAATGACTCAGATCTGGGAATTGCACAGCATCAACATAATACAATTCCGTAATTATAGTTATGAGTAAGATGACAGGCGTATGATTTATTGCTTTATTCTGTTTTTTTTAAGGGTTTAGCTGCTCAGAGGAAGAGGATTAACCATCTGAATTAGTGTCATCAACATATCATTATATTTACTCTGTGTCAATTTCCAGTAAAAAAAGAAAAATCATTCATGGTTGAGATGTCGAATTTTAAAATCTACCTTTTGACTGTAATGGCGCTCCTGCAAATAAAGTTTTCCAAGTTTTGGTCCCTGTGAGATTTTGTATTTTCATGATTTCATGAACATTAATCATGCAAACTCTATGGTATTCGTAGGAGCTTGCAATTTTTCAAAACTACAGCAGCTTTTCTCCAAATTTGGCCCAAGATGCGTCGTGTGACATCATCACGACACACATTCAGCCAAAATCCTCTTTCATTCACATGCATCGATGTGTATAGCTATCATAAAAAAAAAAATCATCATATATTTGTCTTCACTGGCAGGAGTTTAAGAGAAGAATCCTGTGCCTGAAATTTTACCAATTGGAGTAGTTCTCCGCAAAAACAACAGGCACAAAAAACTTTTCAAGCTGCATTGTAAATTAGGAAAAAAGCTGCAAAATCTCACATTTTTGGCTGCAACAATCACCAAAAAAAAAAAATCTGAAGCTGGTGTTATGACCCCAATCTCTTGACACCATGCTGTTCTTGATTTGAACTGAAACCAAACTGCCTTTTTTCATATTAGAAATTAGCATATTATTGGCAAGAATGAGCAATCAGTAATTTCCTAGAAAGAATGTTAAATGAGTGCCAGCTGTGTGCAACTTATGGAGCTTGCTAAAATATCCGACACACCATCTTCACTTGTTTTCTGCAGTCTCATTTTTTCTGAGACAGAAGAAACTGTACAACCACATCAATGCAATCTTATAGCACACATAAAAAAACGGTATAAACAGTCAGCCTAGCTTCTGTGTAATTCATATCGCCTTCATCTGCTCCACCAACCTGCTCTTTAATCTTCTCTTTTTACATGTAGAATGGAAATAAAGGACTGAATCATTAATGTGTCATTCCACACAGTGTACATATTCAGACACACACACACATGGAAATACATGGCATAGGAAAAGAAGAAAGACTGTTTGCCTTCATTTCTCAGCAGCATAAACAGAACAGAGCTGAAATATTTATACATGAGTGAGATTATTCAAACATCATTTCTTCAGGAAGCACAGATTTACAAGAAGAGGGGAAAAAAAATAAATTCCTAGAATTTGTTCAGTGTGTTGTTTGGATTCCTGACACATAAAAACAAGAAGTAAAGTAAATTATGTTTGTTTCTGCTTTCTGTCCTTGTTTAATTTCATGCACTGGGTGATTCTGGGAAAGTTTGTAACCTGTGAAATGTTATTACAGTCCGTTTGGGGATGTTAAACTGCCTTTATAAAGTGCTGATTAATTCACCAGACATTAACCTGCCATTGCATTGAGCCATAATAGAACGGGACAAAAAGGGAGTGTGTATGTTTTCTGTTCCCTGCAGCCAAAACCACTGAAATGATTAGCATGTGTAAGTCAATGGTCATTTGCGATTATTTTGTGGTCTTGGGTGTCAAAGGTGAAAGGTCAAGTGTGGATGTGTTTGACGGTTTAAATAAGAGAAGTGACCAGGCCCTCGGGCACACACCTGCAAACAACACACACATGCACAAAATATAACTGAATCAAATTTTTTTTTATCTTAGTTTATGCAAAAATAATGAAAATTATAAAATATGTTAAAAAGGACTAATATAATTCTAAATTTACTTTTAAAAACAAAACAAAACATGGGCTGATATACAAATAAAGAGATAAATGTTAGTTGAGAAAGTTATATTATATTATATTATTCCATTGAATAATCATAATAAACATCAGGTCACGGGGAGCCTGTGCCTTTTCTCAGGCGTCATCGGGCATCAAGGGGAGAAGACAACCCCGGACAGAGTGCCATCACAGGGCCCCCCACACACACTACAGGCAATTTAGAGACTCCAATCAGCCTAGAAGCATGTCTTTGGACCGCGGGAGGAAACTCACCAAGCATGGGGAGAACATGCAAACTCCACACACAGTGGGCAGGAGTGAGACTCGAACCCAGGATGCTGGAGGTGTGAGGCGACCGTGCTAACTACTAAGCCACCATATATTATGCTATAATACATTATATTATATTATATTATATTATATTATATTATATTATATTATATTATATTATATTATATTATATTATATTATATTATATTATATTATATTATATTTATTTTAAAGTATAAACATTTTTTGAAAATTAGCTGCCACTATCTAATGTGATCAGTGAGCACTACAACTAACACTTCAACAATTTGAGTGGCTCTTAACATTATGACAGGGAAAAAACCCAACCCCAGACTATACCCTAAGTCTATGAACCCTCCCTGCTGAGAGTGGATGGACTGAGCCAGGACTTAAAACTGCTTTACTCCAAGGTTTAAATGAGACCCTCCAGGCTGAACTCGGTCACAGAGATGAACAGCTAACCTTCAACCGATTCAATCCGTTGGCTCTTGTGCATGTCAGTGTTAAAAGCCTGATGTCCTCATCTTAACTTCAAACCTCTGCCACTTCAAGACTGGATATTAATTTAATAGAAGTAGCCAAAGCAAGACTTTCACTGCAGGATTAGAAGGGTTTTTCTCTGTACTGTGGATTCACTGTGCTTAAAATTGCACCATTGACCTTGTCTCTGGCTCCTCACCAGTCTGCTGTTAATCCGAGAAACTAAGGCAATGGAGGCATATGTAAAAGAAGCACTGGCTTTGGGGTTCATTCATCTCTTCTGCCTCCTGCGGCTGCAGGATTCAACTTTGTGGCCAAAAAAAGGGCAGTGGAATTGTGTATTAACTACTGAGGCCTGAATACAGTAACATTAAAGTGCACTACCTCTGCACCTGCACAGACCGAGGGTATGTAGAAGACCACGCTTTCATTACCAATTATGGGTATTATGAATGCCTGATAATCTCCTATGGTCTTGTCACTTCCCCTTCCATCATCCAGGCATTTGGAAATGAAATACCCAGGCAATAGATATAAGGTGGAAGCAGTACTCTCATGGTCACAACCCTGAACAATCAATGATTTGAAGATGTTTTCTGGGGGTCTATTGAAGGTTCATAAGGGCATTCAATTCATTGACCCCTCTGACTTCATTGTTGAAAGGAAAACCAAGACCAGTGCTATGGTCTGATGCATCATCCCAAGCCTTTTGAAATCTCAAACGCTCTTACTTTCATTGCTCTGACCCATATATTCCTTATTTCTGGCCATTCTGGATTGCATGAGACCATAAATCTGGTTAGAAACATATTTTTGGAGACCATCACTTAATAATGAGGTTACATGGTATATAAAATCCTGTCATCTTCTTAATACAGGACATCCTGGGCTAGCTGTTTCCTAGACCCATTACCAGTACCATGTTTTATATGGTCACATAGTTCTATTGATTTTATGACTGATAAGCAGGTAATGTCCAAAGTCTTTTCAAGCATTATAGTAATCAGTCATTTCTTCTCTAATCAGTATTACTTAGTTGCACCAACCAAACTCACCACCACAAAACATGGAACCTCTGAATTCATCTTAAGCAAGTTGTTTAGATACTAGAGTATTCCCAAAGTGTCAGTTAGCGGACTACACTTTAGCTTATATGTCTGGAATTCTGCTAAAATAAACACCAATGTGAGTCCCTCCTCAGGCTACCCATAAACCAATGAAGTGATTTCATGAAATTCTTCCAATCATTTTGTCAGAATAAATAAGTAAAAGAATCTCAGCCTACATCAGATCGAGTGTTGCCAAAACGCCATAGCCCATTGTGATATAGGTTTATAATGCATCTGTAACAACCTCCACTATTCCTGCATTTCAAAGAAACATCCAGAGTCTTGGTCATGAATAACCAGATAAGGAAGAGTAAGCAGATCTGGGAATTGGCACATGTGCAAATAGAAAAAGCAGTGAGATTATGATACATGAAAAATTACGATACTCCCGCGTCAGATGATCAAAGCTCTTCCCCAGGGATCTCTGACTGAAACTCCACTCAAGTCCAAGATTTATTGGTGCTGTTTAGATTATTAGACAAGAAAATACTGAATAATGTTGTTTAGAACTACTCATAGCTTGAGTTGTGTTTTATCTGACTGCTATTGCTGTGTGTTGATCCTTGCATTGTCTGTTTATTACACTTTTGGATTTGCCTTCTGCTTAATGATATCCTGGTTGTCTATGCATGACCCTTCCTTGAATTATGACTCTTTTACAATGTCTTTTTTCTGCTCTTCTTTTTTACTGTCTGTTAAATCCACAATGTAAAGAAAAATCATGAGTCTCATTAAATGCCAGTTTCCTATTATTTCTGCCTTCATGAAAGTTTACGGTGATGGACTGATCTGTGGCTTGACTTCTTTTGAACTCTGTTCTGCCAGGTCCGACCCACATTTCTTGAAGAGTGACATCTATGTCCACCAATACACTGTCATGATTCTGAGGTGGCTTTTTAGAGTGTAATAATAGGGAGGGGAAAAGAGAGGAGTGGGTGGTCACGGTTTTATTGGGTGTGTATATATGTATTTGTGTGTGAGCGAGGTCCCAAGATCGGTAAAAATCACCTCATTTTTCACTTGAGTGGCTCTCTTTAGGTCTTACACTTTTCTTTAGACACCCTCCCCATCTACCCCTTCAGAGGAGAATTCCTCCACTGAGTGTGAACCCCTGCACACCCCCCAACACACACTGAGGGGCATTCAAAATGCATTAACGCCAAATCAATGAAAAACACTGAAAAAGCAAAAAAAGTGAGAGAGCGAGCGAGAGAGAGAGAGAGAGAGAGAGAGAGAGAGAGAGAGAGAGAGAGAGGGGAGAGAGAGAGAGAGAGAGAGAGCAGGGCAAGAAAAATCTCCTTAGCAACATAATCTGGCTGGCCTCACGAGAACCAGACAAGGAATGAGAAGAAAAGGGAACGAGGCAAAACAGGGAGGGCAGGAAGAAAAAACCAGAGGAGGGGAGGGATAGTGAAGCATTTAGGCAGGGAATAAGGAACTGAGGCAAGAGGCCTTGCGCACAGACACCGACAAAACGGGGAATTAACACAAGAGAAACTGTTCCTATTTAACACAAGGGGTAAAGCGACTATATTAACCCCCCCTTGCAGGCTAGCATCAGGGGGCAAGGGGACTACAGGGAGGGGGAACTGTTGGAACTTTTAATTCTCACTCACTCCCACCCGAGTCCCAAGGGAACTTAGGAAAGTCAGAAAAAATTGGCCACACTTATTCATAGGGATAGAACCAGGTCCCAAGCCGGCTTGCATTATACATTATCTGTGACTTACAAACACTTACGTGTAGCAGATCTTTCATCTGACCGATGCTCTTAAACCTCTTTATCCATCCATTTTCCTAGATATATAATTTAGATTTTCCCCATGAAGTGAAGGATTCTGGTAAGAAAAGTACAAATTTCAGTGTAATAACTTTTCTTCTTTCTTTGTGGTCTGTCGAAAAAAGAAGGGTCATTTCTTCAAATATGGTAAATATTAGTTTTCCTAGTTATCCACATGTAGATGTGATCCTGTAAATGTATAGAATTCATATGATATTCTTTGCTCACATAGCTTTTTATATTCAGAATGAAGAATGACTTATTGTTATAAATAATTAGAATAAATAAATAATCTCCATGTATTCTCAGGTATTGTGATCAGTCAGTGTATTATTCGTATTTGAGTTATCTTTATGAGTTGGATAAGCTAAACTGAGAATTTTGTTCAGACTTGCTAAAAAAACATTCAATATCTTTTACTGAAATTTTTATGGAAATTGAAAATTGTCAGTGGTCGCTATATGTTCAACCTTTAACCCCTACTACATGATCAGACCAATGGTGGGAGTGTAGAACTTAATTAGGAGGTCATTAAAAGCTGCCCTGTACACACCATGAGCTTTACTACCACCCCCACCACTACACACACACACACACACACACACACACACACACACACACACACACACACACACACACACACACACTACATTTCTAGATTCCTTCATAACCGTACACATTTACGTACACATTATTATTATATTCTTACAGCATAATAAATCACAGTGTAAGGAGGCAAGACAGTAGGTCTTTAATAACCAGAATACAATATAAATGGAATCACATGCTTTTAGATTTAGTATAGTATCCCTTTCCAGCTTTCAAGGAAAGTTGAAAAATATAATCTGTTTGAATAAGAGAATGAAGTTGCTTTCAGCTGCTCGGGGTCGCCACAGCGGACCAACTGGTCCGCACAACAACTTGGCAAACGTTTTACACCGGATGTCCTTCCTGATGCAACCCTCTCACTTTTCCAGGCTTGGGACCAGCACTGCATCCAGTGGCTGGGGATCGAACCTGGGCCTTCCACATGATAGGCGGGAAACCTACCACTGAGCCACCAACTCCCCTTGGATAAGAGAATATTTTCTGAAATTAAATCCAGAATAGAAGGATACCATAATACATTTAAGTAATACATTTAATATATACATTTTCCTCTGAAATCTTCAAATGAGGATTTATGTTCAGTTGTGTTGATTTTCTTTAATACTTACCTCCATTGTTATGGATCACTGAATTAGAGATTATCTCTCTACAAGTTTGGGACCCTTATAAAAACGCATGAACTTTCACAGAAGAACTATATCTGAACGAGTGTCTCAGGCTTCCTAAAAGTGTGCTGAAGTCAAGTTTTGAAGAATATTTGTACTGGGAAATTGTATGGGGAATCCAGAGAGATTGCAGCTAAACTTCACCGGGTTTAGCCTCATCGCACTGTCCCCTTGTGCTGCGAGACAACTTTGTAAAGACTGTGAGATTAAGATACAACGAGACAGACTAAAAAGCCCTGTCCTGAAATGAATATTAGAGGACAACTCCTAATACAAAGCCATTAACAAAGACAGTACAAAAGCAAATGGAGAGAAAGGAAGAGAGAAAAGGGGATGAGGCCAAGCCGAGACAGAGAGAGATGGTTTGACAGTGAGAGAGACGAGGGCCAAAAGAGAGAAAAAAGAGAGTGGCCTAAAAAGCAGTGATCTAGATAAACAGGGAGGCAGAGGGGCGAAAGAGATTAATAAAGAGAGAGAAGTAGAGAAAATAGAAATGGAGAAAGAAAGAGGGGGACTCTCTTTGTCCCCGTTGGCTGATTTCACACCGACACAAAGGCCTCGGTGGATGTTTCATCCTTTCACGGGCGTTTTTTGCTGCCGTGCATTCAGCACTGTTCCTGTGCCGTTATGAAGTCAGGTCCATTCAGTGGGCGTTATAAATCACCGGTGCCGCCGCAGAGCGTGGCCAATCGTCCAATTACGGAGCGCGGCCGCCCCTGAACATGCCAGACAAAAGCGTCACAAGGCCCATAAACGACCCTCTAATCAGGCGGCGGGGAAAACGCGCCCAAAACAGGCCCCAACCGCCCGCCTCACGCCCGTATTCCATCATCCCCATGCCCTCACACTTCCTCCCGCCCACTTCAGCGCACACACATACACAGCTGCAGAGGAGGAGAGGGGGAAAGATGGAGGGGGAGAAGGGTAAAGAGGGCACACAGAGAGAGAGAAAAATGAGTTGGTGTTAGGACGCTGCGCTGAAGCCCCCCTCGGCCCTTTTCAGGCTGAGAGCCAGAACAAAAGCATACTGTTGCCATACTGGGCCGTTCATGCTAGCCAGTTAGCGGCCCCGAGAAAGTCCCTTCCACAGCTGCGGGAGCTCACCTTGTGCTGGAGGCTATTGTTGGACTGTTTTGGGGGGCTCTGACATCCATCTTCAGGACTGAGAGAGAGAGAGAGAGAGAGAGAGAGAGAGAGAGAGAGAGAGAGAGAGAGAGAGAGAGAGAGAGAGAGAGAGAGAGAGAGAGAGAGAGAGAGAGAGAGAGAGTGAAATGCAGCTGCAGGATGAATAGAGATGAGGATAAGGTGAGAGACAGGGAGACGCATGACAGACAACAGGGCAACCCCACCCCCAAACTTACAGAGCAGCTGCCTTTCAGTTAAAAGTAACCACTGAGAGAGTGAGAGAGAGAGAGAGAGAGAGAGAGAGTGAGAGAGAGAGAGAGTGAGAGAGAGTGAGAGTGAGAGAGTGAGAGAGAGAGTGAGAGAGAGAGAGAGAGAGAGAGAGAGAGAGAGAGAGAGAGAGAGAAAGAAAGAAAGAGAGAGAGAGGTGAGCCATACAACCAACATTACAGAGAATAGACATGAAGGATTCCTATTCTAGCAGTTGAGTCCAATAATGAGATCATAACTCGCTGGATTTGACTCATTAATCTGTGCTGAGGTCATCTCGGGGGCATAAAGAGTTGAACGTGTATTAAAATTTGAATGAGTTGCGGTGCTGGTGCTCAGAGGGGAGGCAGGTGTTGGCCCAGCTGTAAGAGTAAAGGTTACAGACAGAGTCCATCAGAGCCACCCTCTCAATGCAGCCCTTCCCTCTGTTCAAACCATCAACATCCCATATAGCACTCAGAGTAAGCGAAACTCCCCCCATCCCTCTCTCCCTGTCTCTCTATCCCTCGCTCCTGCTCTCTCAAGTGGGTGCAGCTGCCAGGGGACTGCTGGTATCATCCATTCTCCAAGGGCCTTTAATAGCACTTGGTACTATGACACTAAATATCCCTCTACACAGCTCTGTTTTATTCATTAAATAGACCCTAGACACACTGCAGACACATTAAACGCCTAAGATCCAATACAGACTGCGTACAAGATATCACTTACACAAAAGCACTTACACACAAAATCTCCCCTTTGCATTTTTAAAGGCCCACTTAACAAAATTGCCCAGACGAATAAGTAGTGCCATGAAATGGCATTTTACATTTTAAATACAACAGCAACAACAAGAACAAGAACAACAACAACAACAACAACAATAATAATAATAATAATAATAATAATAATAATAATAATGATAATAATAATGATAATAATAATAATAATAATAATAATAATAATAATAATAATAATAATAATAATAATGTGCTGAATAATTAATTTTCCATTTTACATGCACATCCATTAACATTACAGGTTGATGCCTAAGGCTTAGTAATCTAATATCTATTGAGTTATAAAGTAAAACTGCTGATGTATATTATAAAAAAAATGTAAATAAATAAATAAACAAATATAAAAAATACACTATTTCTAATTTAAAATTATTCAGAAATTTATTAAAATTATTTTTAATTGGGTTGCTTTTGATATTTAAGAACAACAACAAGAAGAACAAAGATGATGATGAAGATGATTATAATAATAATAATAATAAGTATTATTATTATTATTATTATTATTATTATTATTATTATTATTATTATTATTATTATTATTATTATTATTGTCGCTGCTGCTTGAGTAAAGGCAGTAGGAAATATATATGTATATAAATATATATGCCCCATATTGTGAAATGACATTGTAAATTTGCCTTCATAATCGCTTCAGGTAAATCTTTTTGCACGGGTTTTGTCTCTCTCACGATTTTTTCGTTTTCTTCTCACATGTACAGATAGACACAACATTATGAGTGAGTCCATTCTGAACACATTTAGACATTTGTGTCTTGTCAGGCCAGAGGGCGAGGCTGATTATCATTCAGGTGGAGCAGCCGGCTGGGCCGTTTGGAGAACTCTCTCTTTGGTCTCCTATCCTAAAAGGCCTGGGCCGGCCCATGGAGCGAGGGAAGAGGGAGGGATCGATTTGATTCTAATCGGACCATGAAAAGAACATGATCTAACTGCTTTCAGCTGGGGGTGCATTTCTGGCCCTCTCGTCTATTTGCTCTCCCTCTTTGCACTTGTCTTCCATTCTTTCGCTCTCTTTCTGTCTTTCTTCAGCTCTGTCTTCTTCTCCTTTAAAAACACAATGTAGCTGGCCAACTCAAAAGGCCCTGAATGTCTCATTAATGACTTTGTAAATGCATGGATGAAGAGATTTAAGGAAGGCTGGAGGAGCAGGGAGGAGAGGAGAGTGTATAAAATTCTGGGGGTGGTCAGAGCGCCAGGCTCAGGGCTGATTTCCATGGCAGTGAATGAGATTGACCTCTGCCACTGCATGTGCTTTGGGCCATAAAGAGACAACTAAGGCTTGACCAGGCTTCCTGATGCTGAACGAAGACCAGGTTGAAGGATGAGACACTGTCTGTCTGTTTGATCCTGAGCTCATGAAAGAGAGAGACACAAATTTAACCAATTGTGGGTTTTGTGGTTGGACGGTTATTATCACTAAACTCTTACTTAGAACTCTCATTCTAACTTTAATCTCTGCAACTAATCTGCAAATGTGAATATCTTTTCTTTAGATTTCACCTCCATTCATGGTTTCCTTGCTCTTTTCTTCTGCAACAAACTCTGCCAAACTTCTTTCATATCTCTCCCTGTGGTCTCTCTCTCTCTCTGTCTGTCTGTCTGTCTGTCTGTCTGTCTGTCTGTCTGTCTGTCTGTCTCTCTCTCTCTCTCTCTCTCTCTCTCTCTCTCTCTCTCTCTCTCTCTCTCTCTCTCTCTCTCTCTCTCTCTGAGTTCAACCCCTCTCTTCTGCATTGAAAAAAAATAACATGTTAGCAAGTTAAAATATCTTGCTGGTAGTCAATTCTGTACATTTTTCTTTTTTCTTTCCCTTTTTTTCTTTTATTATTATTATTATTATTATTATTATTATTATTATTATTATTATTATTATTATTATTATTATTATTATTTTACAATATTAAAATCTGAAATAGTTCAAATTGAATGGCAGATTTTTTTTTTGTTTTAAGCATTTGTTTCTTTAAGCAGTGAAATAAATTTGCCCATATTCAAGATATTTTACTTCAGTGGTTTTGTACAGTGTAATGGGTTTGTTAAGAGTGTAAATGAGCACTGAGTCAAAAGCTAGAGGTGAGGAGAGCATCAGGTTTATTTATTTATGCAAAGTGAAATGTCCTTAATAGTAAGACAAATTAGTATTAGTGTAGACCAGAGGTGAGCTTTCAGGCCCAAGAAACCCATCTTCCTGGTTTAAATAAGCTACAGAAACAAATAATGCTTGCACATTCTCAAAATAAAGGTTTGTGAATGGTTCTTTGTCAGGGAGGATGGTTCTATGAAGAACCTTTAACATTAATGAAATGTTTCCACTGCACAAAAGGCTTCTTTAGACTTTAGACTATTTACTACTATCTTTATGGCACTAATAAACAATTCACTTTTGAGAACTGTTCACTAAAAGGTTCTTTGGGAACCAAAAATGGTTTCTTCTATGGCATCACTGCAAAAAACTCCTATTGGTTCAACTGTTGGTTGAATTCCTTTTTCTTTTTTTCCTTTTTTTTTTTTTTTTTTTGAAAGTTCACAGCTTCAGGGACTGTGATCTTGTCTGGACAAAGGAAACAAACAAAAAACTTATGTGAGTGCCATATCTTTACTTTAAGGGCCAAAACAAAACCTACATATCTACAGAAATGCAAATGATGTCTGTCCAAATCTTTGCTAACAGAGGTTCCTGTTGTACATTTGTACACATTCAACACCAAACTATCAACTAATTCTAAACAAGATGCCAACAGTTTAGAGTTTATTGTCAAAAGTCAGTCCCTCCAGGCTTTCACAAATTTGTGAAAATTAACGCGATGTTATACGTTAAAGTTAACGTTAAAAACGTTATAATGTTAAAATACGTTAAAAATGAACATAATATACAAACTCTGTGATATTCGGTGCAGATTTTCTGCACTTTTGAGTTAAGACAAGTCCTCTTTCATTCAATCATCAGTACAGCTCTCATAGAAAGTCATTACATATGTGTTTTCACTGCTAGGAGTTTAATAGAAGAATCCTGTGCTTACAATTTCAACAATTCAGGCAGTTTTCCATAGAAAAAGCACAAAACACAAAAAAGCTGCATCTCAAATAAAAACAAAACAAAACAGTGAAATCAGCATTTTGACCTCAACAATCACAAAAAATGTGAGAAATCTCAGACTGAATAACGGATATTTTATAGATTTCAACATTTTTCAAATTCTGTTCATGTAGACTTTATTGGTGCACTTTATGGCAAGTCGAATATACAGATAGATTACAGATTACAGATAGATACAGTTTGTACAGAATAAATGAAAAACAAAGAGTGACAGTTGCTCAGGTGCATTACATGTAAAGCCTTCAGCAGAAGAAGACCACTAGGTTCACTCCTCTCATCCAAGAACAGGAATCTGAGGCTATCATCAGCACACACCTCTTTCCAACTGAACAGATGAAGACTGGATAAATGGTTTGATAAACTTTAATTCCTTTCATTTAGTTCTTCTCATCTATCTAATTTGTTTTCTTTGTACACAAAGGCTTTTATTTGGCTTTCATGTCTGCAATCTCATATGCCATGCAGATCAAGAATTTGTTTTATCAGTGAAAAACAAAGCTACAGGTGCAATGTTTACACTTAAATCTTGGAGATGGCCTGCTAATAGAGTGACTTAAAAATGAACAAATTTCGTATTAACTCAAATCCCAAATAAAGGCTAAGAGAGCTGGTATGTTAATCAGTACGGTTTGCTTAATGAGCATGGTTTGTCTCACTTTGATGATGGATTTTGCTCATTGTGGCATTCAGAAAGAGGAGAATTACTGATAAATTTGTGCTATTAACTAGGGCCAAAGTGGTGGAGGGAAACATGGCGCAAAAATGCGATACTTGAGCATATGAAAAAGTTTCAAGCAATACCATGGCTGATTTCCAGAGACACATTTTAATAGAGAAGCTGGAATATAATAGGTATGACCTTTACTCTATCACTGAGTAAGATTTCTCTTATGACCTTCCGCTAGTTCTCCCATGCTCATGCACGTGTGGCATGTGTAAAACAGGACATTTATACAAACAGCTTGGCTGCGTTCTTGTTGTTGAGAAATATCAACCGTTTCAGTTTCATGAAATTGATCCTAATTTGCAGCACATTTTGTTAACATGAATTAAATTTGTCCAGATGACAAACACACTGAAATATTGAACATCACAGCTTCATAATGATGAATAGAAATGATGAATAATGAAACTTGGCCAGGCGTTGCGAAGCCCTCACACGTGCTCCCACATTTACACAGGCAAGATGAACTTCCCATAATTCACAGCAACAGGCAGGTGAGGGAATACAAATTCTGAAGAGCATGGGGGACGCCACGTTGCTGCCTGCATACAAATTTTTCCTCCCCAACCCCCTGCACATACACACATACCACACATATACTCCTATGGTCTAAGGCAAGACAAAGAAATAGACACACTTGAACTTCTCTTTAGCGCTGGTCAATCAGAGAGGCGCAGTCTAGTGTCTTTGTAACAGTCCTCTTCTCTCTTTCTCTAGGGGCGCATCATTAAGGCTCTCCGAGGCTATTTATGACACAAATAACCACACATCCAACACTATCAACAAAAACAACACCTGAAAATCTGAAGACCGCGACGTTAAAAAGGTCTTCTTGAGTCCCAGAAGTAGATGGACTTGTCTTTGATCATTTAATTAGTCCTTTTTCATGCAACTATGCGAAGAGTACCCCAAAGCACAAAGTGTTTTTTTCTCTTTTTGCAAATTAATTGGCTAGACATTAGAATTATAAAGCTGCTCTTCTGGTGGTGAGGAAAATAATTAAGACTTGGATTAGAGTAGATTAGATTAGATTAGATTAATTTACACAATTATAGACAAGGGAAATTATTGCACACTGTGGTTGTTGTAATAAGAAAGTAAGTGTGTGTGTGTGTGTGTGTGTGTGTGTGTGTGTGTGTGTGTGTGTGTGTGTGTGTGTGTGTGTGTCTTTGTGTGTGAGACCCTGAACCATTCCAGGTAGTCCTGTATAAACCACGCGGACACTCACACTCCACACACACACTCGCACTGTTACAAATTGGACCTGAGTGAGCCTTTAGCACTTAACTTTTGCACTTAACTTTAACGCTTCAGAAAAAAGAAATACTGACAATTTATGGGAATGTCCATGTAAACATATGGGCTAATGAGACAATGAATAGTGAATATTAATCTCAATGCAAGCAAAGTAATGTTAATTGATCAGCCATAACATTAAAACCACCTGCCTAATAATATGTGGGGTCTCCATGGATCACACTTCTTTGTCCAGCACGTGTTTGTCACAGATACTGGATCAGATTGAGATTGAGACTGGGGAATTTGGAAGACAGATTCTTTGTCCAGGGTTTGGGTCGTCGAGGCCCCCGCCCATGACTGCTACCCAAACCACACTGCACCAGACCCTTATGCTCCTTCCTGCGGGTGGTGGGCCTACGGGAAGGTGGGCCTACGTCATTCCTTTGGGCTGTGCCCGGCCGAGTCCCACAGGCAAAGACTCGGCCACCAGGCGCTCGCATGCGTGCCCCAACCCCAGGCCTGGCTCCAGGGTGGGGCCCTGGTGATGCCAATCCGGGCGACATAATGGTCCTTGATGTTACTTTCATAAGGTTTTTGAACCGCTCTTAGTCTGCCCCGTCACCTAGAACCCGTTTGCCTTGGGAGACCCTACCAGGAGCACTAGGCCCCCGACAACATGGCTCCTTGGTTCATTCGGGTGCTCAAACCCCTCCACCACAGTAAGGTGGCGGTTCAAGGAGGGGTCAGACTAAGAGCGAATCTCGTGAGATTGACAGGCAGATTGGTGCAGTGGCAGCAGTAATGCGGTCTATGTACGAGTCGGTTGTGTTGAAGAAGGAGCTGAGCCGGAAGGCGAAGCTCTCAATTTACCAGTCAATCTATGTTCCTACTCTCACCTATGGTCATGAGCTCTGGGCCATGACCGAAAGGATAAGATCCCGGATACAAGCGGCCGAAATGAGCTTCCTCCGTAGGGTGGTGGGGCACTCCCTTAGAGATAGGGTAAGGAGCTCTGTCACCCGGGAGGAGCTCGGAGTAGAGCGTTGCTCCTCCACATCGAAAGGGGTCAGTTGAGGCGGCTCGGGCACCTGTTTTGGATGCCTCCTAGACGTCTCCCTGGGGAGGTGTTCTGGGCATTCCCCACCGGGAAGAGACCCCAGGGAAGACCCAGGACACGCTGGAGAGACTATGTCTCTTGGCTGACCTGAGAACACCTGGGGATCCCTCTGGAAGAGCTGGAGGAAGTGTCTAGGGAGAGGGAAGTCTGGGCATCCCTGCTTAGACTGCTGCCCCTGTGACCCGGCTCCGGATAAGCGGAAGACAATGATGATGATGATGATGATGATGATGATGATGATGATGATGATGATGATGAATTTGGAAGCCAAATCAACACCTTTATCATGTTCCACAAATCATTCCTGACCAATGTATGCAGTGTGGCATGGAGCATCATCCTGCTGAAAGAAGACACTGGCATTAGGAAACACGATGCTCTGATCCAGTCATCCAACCATCACAATTTTGTCAAAGTCACTCAGATTCTTACACATGCCTGTTTTTCCTGTTTGCATCAAATCAAGCTTTAGAACTGACTGTTCACTTGCTGCCTAATATATCTTACCAAGGCTCCATTGTAACAAGATAATCGATATTATTCATTTCACCTGTCAGTGGTTTTAATATTATAGCTTGCTTTCAGCTGCTCCCTGTTCTGGGCCGCCACAGCGGACCAACTGGTCTGAACAACAACTTGGCAAGTGTTTTACACTGGATGCCCTTCCTGACGCAACCCTCTCATTTTTCCGGGCTTGGGACCGGCACTGCATCCAGTGGCTGGGGATGAGGCATTGGCTGGGAATTCAACCCGGGCCTTCCGCATGATAGGCGAGAAACCTACCACTGAGCCACCAATGCCCCAATATTATAGCTAATTCATGTAAACATAAGCATTGAAGCTTTTTTTTTTTTTTTTATTAGATTCTGATTTATGTCTAAATATCAGCCTTAGTGAGATCCTGAGGTTCAATAGTGTAGGGTTTTACAGTTTAATGAGTATGTTTAGGCAATAATTACAATTATGCCTTTAATTCATCTTCAGTAACTGCTGGACAGGAGCCAGTCCTGGTAAAACTACGTACAAAGCAGGACCCAGGTCCATTACAGGAAACCATCCAAACACATGTTTAATTAACACCTATGGGTCAATTCAGCATAATTACCCCTTGTAGGTGCATGATTTTGTACAGAGTGAAGAAACCTGGAGAATTAGGAGAAAACCCACAAAACACAAGGAGAAATACACACAAAGAGTAACACAAGTTTTAACAGTAAAGAGCTGTTTGTATTAAGAAGCTATTAAAAAGCTATGTTATATATAAGTCAGATTTATTGAAATCTATTCTAATAAACAGTTATCATTAATAGGCTAATTGTCACAAAGTCATGAACTTTGCTTCACCGTGGCCTACAAACATGGCTGCCATGGACTCCGACTCCCAGCAACCATCTGCATTCCCGCACTCACAGTCACCATTGTTCTGATTGTCCACCTGTGTCCTATTATGTATGTGTGTTTTAGCCTCCTTTGTTTCAGTTCACCCTTTGTAAAGTACACGTTCTGTTCTTGTACGTACATGACATTATCATTCTGTGTTCCTGTTCTCGACTCTGACCTCAACTAGCCTATATGGATCTTGTTACACCTGTTTGACCTGTGCCTATTGGACCCTGTTCTTTGTATGACCTTTTTGGGTTGTAGCCAGCATTGCTTTGCTTTTCTTTCTAATATTTTTTATCTATTGCTAGTATTTTGACTGTTCCTATTTTGTTTCTTGTGAATAAACCTCCTGCACTTGCATCCACTCTATAAGCATCTGCCTTCTGACAGTAATAAAGGCTTGTTTAATGTACTACCTCAACAAATACCTTTTAACGCCTCTAAAACAGAACCTGTGTGACTTCATGTATGCAAAATTAGGAAATACAGAGGAAGTTGCAACTGCATTCAGCACTGAAAAATAAACAAATGACAAGTAAAGCCTGTTCTGTGAAGATGCCTCCAATATCGACCAGGTGTGCTCCAGGTGCCAATTTACACCAAAGTCTTGACAGCTGTCATCCTTTTCTTTGCTACTCACTCAACAAAATGAGCCTCGTCCCAGAGCCCCACACAGTGCTGTATAGCAGTAAATAAGGAATGTTAAAACAAACTTGATTAAAGTGTGTGCCTCTGGGCCTTAGATCATCATTAGACTACCAACTTCCCACTTCTACTGCTTTCTGAATGGAATACTGTTCCAAAGTGTATTGTTTCTTTGCATGAGACATTATAATAGATAGATAGATAGATAGATAGATAGATAGATAGATAGATAGATAGATAGATAGATAGATAGATAGATCTAAACTAGGTGTGATCTATGAATTAACAATATGTGTTATATATTATAATTATATTATACAGAGAAGATATAGCAGAATGTACAGGGTGAAGCAGAACTGCAAGGTGGTGAGTGTAATGAGACATGAGTGTCCTAGCAGTGTAGTGTAGCGTTCAGAAGATTTATGGTTGTGGGGAAAAAACTGGCCCTGAACCTGCTGGTTCTGGTGCAGATAATGAACATCAATGTAATAGATATGAACATTTATCTCAGGCACGTCATCCAACTCATCAACATCAGTACTGGAAAACACAGAAGTGCAAATAAACCCCAGAGATTATGAGGAAATGCGTGTGATGTGAAGGATCAATTGATCGAAAGCATCCACGTATCTTTCTGGCTTTTATCCATGCCAAAGTGGTCCCAGTGATATCACACTGTGTACACACCAACTCTAGTGCAGATCTGTTATAACAAGCAGGGCTAGAGCCGCATGGAGACCAATTAAGAGTCTAAGTGATGCCAATGTCATAGCCTGAATACAAATTCTGTACATATCCACACTCAAGTCACCACACAGGCCTTACATGACCCTCTGATTAAAACCATATACAGCTCTGAGACTTTACACAAGCGCAAATCAAGCGAATTACAATCGGCATAATGTTGCCTTGCCGATTTTGTCTCAGCGATACAAGAAGTCATTCGGAAAGATTCGTCGGCTGTTACAGATCTGGGAAATATAATAAATTGATGGGACAAAGTGACAGGACCCTTAATGAGGTTCAGCCTGAATACAGAGCAAAACATTTCGGCATCACAGAATCTGTTGACGTTTACCACATTATCTCTTTTAATTGTATGTGTAGTGGAGCATTGTCATCTTGTCTCACAAAGCATACACTAATCTCCAAACATTTCCTCTACTCCCAAATGCATCCATGTAGCTCAGATAACGTGTTTGAATTATTTCTCTGAGATTTCTTTCCATTAGAGTTGTTGGGTACATCGTTCTAATGATCAAGCAGGACCATATTTTATACTATTTAATTTTAAAATTCCAGAAAGACACGTCTGAAACAGATAAACTATAAGCACCTACATCTAAAAGTATGCACATGCTATACTATATTCAATCTAAATCTTAAGAATGGGAATAATCTCATAATTCCAGCTCATAAATCTGGCTTCTGAGCTAGGGTGATACAACTATGGGAAAGTGAAATACGTGGGTAAAGCAGTTTTAAGCAGAATGTGGATGTGGAAATCTAGCTCTGTGCTCACAAGAGAATCCATTTTAGGATTTATGTGGAGATTTATAAGAAATGTTTCCTCATTTGCTGCAGATTTTTAAAAATTGTGTGATAGGATTTTATAATAGCAATAACAATATCAATAAAAAATAAAAAATAATCATGTTTATTTTGTATAGCACACAGGCCAAGTGGAGCTGAGCTCTGGTCCTGTAATTTGATGGAAAATTTAAATCATAGCATTTTATGATGATGATGATGATGATGATGATGATGGTGTTGATAATGATGGTGATAATTATGGCAGTGGTGGTGGTGGTGTTGATAATGATGATGATGATAATGATGTTGATGATGATGATGATGATGATGATGATGATGATGAAAATTATGACAGTGGTGGTGGTGGTGTTGATAATGATGATGATGATGATGATGATGATGATGATGATGATGATGATGATGATGATGAAGGTGCAGATGATGTTTGTTTGTTTGCTTTACTTGTTTGTTTGTTTTTTATTTGGGTTTGTGTATTTTGTGGAACCATGGTCAATGTCATCAGGCACTGTAAATTAAAAATACACATATGCTATTAAGTAAAGTCTAGGACTGATTTCTTTTGAACTCAAACTGTAAGATAACACAGTTATTGCGCAGAGTGAAAAACCTCCTAGATTTTGTGTGCTTGTCAAATGCAGTAGCAATGCAATAAAGTAATAAATATGTTAAAGGTTGATTACATTTTCAGTGACCGATTTGAAATGGAAGTAAATAGACTGAGTAAATAGAAAGAGCTCTGTTTCGTGTGGATTGAATGGAAATGCTGTTTTGTGTGGATTGAATGAAAACACAGCATGATTATGGACTTGAAACATATTGAAACTTAAAAAAAAACAGCAAACACTAATGGGGTTTATGTGTAACAGTTTTATGCCAATAATAAGACCCCTCTTAGGCTAAATAATAGTGGTTTCATAATAGTAACCTTGAGGTAGTGATAGGTAATAGACCATTTTAGCCCTGTCATTGAATATCATGGCCAACTGTTACTGATGCTTTGATTTACAATTGATATGTTAGGAGATTGTTTTCTTCAATTAATATCAGTGTTAATGTTGTAACTGATATATGATAAAAGCAGAAGGTCCATATATTCTCTGGGGTAAAACATTATACTGTATCATATAGATTTACTCATATAGTGTCAGAAAATGATTTGATGTCATTCTTATGCCAAAACTGAGGAACCTAAGGAGGAACCTAAGGAATGTGGAAAGTTGCCCACTGAATTATATTTAATTACTATTATATGGTGCCTTTCTCACTGAAACAGCTCATTCATTTCATGATATGTGTTGAAAAGGAACTTACAATAAAATTATATTAATTTAAACTTACAGGAAGTCGTTCCTCCTACCTCCTATAAATGTTAATTCAGCATCTGACGTCTACAATCAATACTACATCCTACGTTCACCCTACAGAGTGGATCTGGGTCCAATAAGGCAATATTCGGGACTAAACCACAGGTTCGTAAACCTGAATGTAGAGTCCCAATGCCCTCACTCGGTAGTTGCGTTTGGCTTCCAAAAATGCCAGTGTGTGGTTTGGTCTCTTTTGCATAAAAATCGAATCATTCATTAAGACATAAATTAGATTTTGACACACACGGGGCACCCCCAAACCCCCACTTACCCCCTCTACTCGATCTGAAACGATGAAGTGAAGTGTAGCCATTGCAGCTGCTATTCACACGCAGGAGATAATTGGCAATGAAAAGTCAGTGCGCGCCATTGCGCTGTCCGTGGGATCATTGTTCATTTTCCCCCTTTGCCTATTGAGCACTACACTGAAAACCTGAGTGTTTCCTTTCAGTTTTCGGTATTCACTGCGTGTTGCCTGGTTACTCGGGACGGGGGGAAATACTGGCCCCATTAATCACAATGCAACTTTTTCTTAAGGAGGCGTTGATACACGTTAACGACGCTCCACGCACAAAGCAGTGATGGACTTCTTCATGTCCTACGGGAAGTGTATGAAACTGTTATGAATGCTGCAATCCTGCTCCTGACTGCCACACTACCTTGCATTTAGCCCACAGGCTAGTCAAGTATTTCGTACCTAGTGCCTTGTGCTATGTGTTACTCTTCTGATCGGTTTACGTGGCATATAGTCAAGTGTCTGTATATGCTGGATGCAAGAGGTTCATCAAGACCTGAGCGGGTCAATACGCATGTCTTTATAGTGTCTAAATATATTAAGTAGCTGACCTATGTATACACGTAATTACCTAAGATGAGGTTTAAATCAAGCACCACGTAAAAAAAACATCTGAAAATATATTGTTTCAATATTATACTCGCACTTAAAAGCAACGCTGACGCATTTTTACGCGCCATTTTGCAAGGCCGCTTAGCTCTTTTTAAGTCTTTTACGGCTCTCCGACTTGGAGAACGCAGGAGTCCTGCCACCCAGAGCAGACTAAAAAGGACCAAACGGCTTCCCCTTAAAAGGACTTGTTTTCCTCTTGAATTATGAAAGTAACGGAGAGGTAACAGGGAGCGCGCGGTACCCGACAGCTTAAATCCCCTTAAACCCTTCCACGTGGCCCGACTGGTCGCGGCAATTATAGAGCTCATTACAGACTCATAAAGGCTTTAGACTGTAGGATTACTAAACAGACAATGAATTTTTTTCGGAAAGATTTAATAGGAAAAAAAGTACAACGCTGGAGTTGGTACAGTGTGATGTAGACGCGCTTTGCGCACCGATTTACCCATTCTCTCTCTCTCTCTCTCTCTCTCTCTCTCTCTCTCTCTCTCTCTCTCTCTCTCTTTCACACACACACACACACACAAACTGTATGTACTACACCTGAATAGAAAGTAACTGATCAGGAGTAATAAAATAGTTTTTCTCTCTCTCTCTCTCTCTCTCTCTCTCTCTCTCTCTCTCTCTCTCTCTCCCCGTGTTATTACGCCGTGTTCACTCCATTACAGCAATTACATCCCGCTTGACAGATGTGTTCGTTTCTTCCCCTGCGCCTCGACCAGATTTAAGGGCTTATTCTCCAGTGTTGAAGAACGAGGCCTCTGCTGATTCTAGCAATTAAATACATATGAGCGCAGCCGCCCCTGCGTTAAATTAGCAAAAAATACCGACATGAAACCGCCGTTATTAGGCAGTTTGCCCCCTGTCCTCAATTAGCCTACTGTAAGTTCGTATTTACTCACCCCTCAGTATCTTTAAAAGCATCTTGAATTATGGCTACGCTGGCCATGATTTACATTTTAACCAAACAATTTAGATCAAGGACTGTAATCTTGGCTGCAGGATTAATGGCGTAATTAATGGTAATTATGTTGATGCATGCATGGCCTCGACTTTTCAGTTGTATTCTTTTTTGGTTCCATCTCCTTTAATTTCAATTAAAAAAAGTAGTAAATAAATAAAATAAAATGAAAACACATAATATGACGTGCACATTGTTATGTCTCCTATCTACTGTAGGCCTGTTTAACAAAAAACGACCAGTATTTTTTTTTCCTTCATATAAAATATTGCACTATTATAAAATTTATGTTGATGACAGGTAAGTTTTGTAGATATACAGGTGTGGAGTCTGGAGTAATGTGACATGACCTTAATGCCCTTTCAGACTCGCAAAAGTAGTCATTTTAACACATTCCTTTGTATTTTGTTGCACGAAGTCAGGACATATTCTCTGTACGATATGATTTCTAAATGAAGAAGAAGAAGAAGAAGAAGAAGAAGAAGAAGAAGAAGAAGAAGAAGAAGAGGAAGTGCAAGGAGTTCTATGATCCAAAAACATTTTAGTATTAGTATTGACATACAATTAAGAAAATATAATAATAATAATAATAATAATAATAATAATAATAATAATAATAATAATAATAATAATTATTATTATTATTATTATTATTATAACAGACACAGTGTGCTCAGCTTTCTGACCGGCTCCCGCTCCTGACCTGCCTGGAGATCAAACCGGCTAATTATTGTCACAAGTTGAGGGATTAGCGCATTTCTGGAATACTTGTCTGTTTGTCCGGCTCTAATACCTTGACAATAAACGCTTTCTAATTGAATCCTAATCGCTATCGAATTGCACGCACCTACACTCGACTGCGTTTTATAAACCATTAATCCCAAGACAGGCCCATTTGTCCAAACTGACCTGAGCGTTGATTAAGAGCCATGGACTGTGTGTGCATGCCATAGAGAATCACACGATTTATTGCTTTAAATCGGCTGTGATAATGCCCTCTCAAAATTAAGCTGGGCAAACAACCAGTTTCGTTTTAGGTGGTCACCTAGATCGATCGATAGATAGATAGATAGATAGATAGATAGATAGATAGATAGATAGATAGATAGATAGATAGATAGATAGATAGATAGATAGATAGATAGTTGCCAGCAACTCTCATTAAAAAGGGAAACTGTGGTGCTCTTGTGCTTGAGTAAAAAAACATGAAACAAGAAGTAACACGACTGGATGTCCAGGGCTCTGATTGGTAGTGCGCTCGGGCATCACGTGTCTCGGGTCATGGTAGAGACTAAAGCCCCTATGCTGGGAGTCGCACGTGGGTGACGTTAGGGCCGGCCCTCTCCAGGCTCCCTTTTGTTGAACCATCAAACATAAGCTCCTTCTCGGCTCCCGAGGGCTTCAGAAGACCGCAAAGCGCACTGAATATTCTGCACACCAGCTGTAATCCTGGGTTGGCATCATTACAAGAAGTCATGTCCAGGTCTTTCTATGTCGACTCACTCATCATCAAGGACTCGTCCAGACCCACGCCTCTGGGTGAGCACACAGCTCAGGACTTCTTCATCCCTATCGGCATGCACGCACCGGGTGTGATGGGTGTCCCTGCGGCCGCATGTCCGTCCCGGAAAAGCGGAGCCTTCTGCGTCTGTCCGCTCTGCGTCGCCACGCATGTGCACCCTCCCCGGGCTGGCCTGCCTCTGCTGAAGGCTCCAGGATTCCCGAGCGCAGATGCACCATACTGCCAAAGGCTTGCACAGCAACACAACTCCGCGCCAGTCTGCACGCCCCCCGCTTACAGCGTCACTGACCCACGGAGATACCACTGCCTCTCCATAGGTAAGGCGGAGCAAGTGCTCTTTAACACACCTGCTTCTGACACACCTGACCTACATATTCATTACAACCGTTATAACTATCCACTGCAACCTTTATAACTATCAACCATTACACGTATCTATGTACTACGTATGCATACTTTGTTTTGTTTTTTTAATAGTTAGCAGTTTTACCTTTCTAGAGAAGTTCTACTTAGATCCTCTAGAATAACAAGCTAATCATTTAAGGTGCTAAATGAAATGTAATGTTCATATCACACTGGTGTTTTTATTCTGCCTTTGATTGTGCTTCTTAATATAATCTTAATATATCTTAATATCATATTCGCAATTAATCAAATACGAGCTATTAGTTATTAATAAACAAGTTCCATGTTATGTTGTTTTATGTAAACGACATTTATAAATCACGACGAGCCTTTGCTGATGTTGACACGTTGTACTACCTTTCTGATACCTGCAGGTGCGTCGGATAACGGCCACGTTCAGAACGGAAAGCGCATGCGCACGGCCTTCACCAGCACGCAGCTTCTCGAGCTCGAGCGCGAGTTCTCCTCCAACATGTACCTGTCGCGCCTGCGCAGGATTGAGATCGCCACGTACCTCAACCTGTCGGAGAAACAGGTGAAGATCTGGTTCCAAAACCGGCGCGTCAAGCACAAGAAGGAGGGCAAAGGCGCACAGCGGAGCACGCACGCAGGGTGCAAGTGCTCCGGAAACCACGCACCCTACCCGCGATCAGAGGACGAGGAGTCCCTCTCACCCGCGTCGGCCACGGAGGAGAAAGAGGGCTCGCCAATTTAACAGAGAAATGAGAGACACATAAGGACTCGATGATCACTCTAGGACTATTCACTCTAACTAGCACTTAGACTTCCGTATGCACGGATCCTTGGACGTCTCCGAAAACAAGTAGATTCAGTAAAGTGGATGTTTATGGTCTTATTCTCTCTACCCGTCACTCTTTCTAAAATAATAATAATAATAATAATAATAATAATAATAATAATAATACAGCAAACTCTCCGGGGTTGCATTTACTGCATTTACATCTATGTGGCTGAATTAACTATTTTTGTATCCATGTCCATCTGAACTTAAACACTGTAGGTGTGCTTTAACCCTGAGGATTTTGCTGTTTGGTGTTACAACAAAAGTGACGTCTTTGGATTTTCTCGTATGTCTTTTCTACCTAAAACAAGCTTACAGTCCGTAAACAAGTTGCTTGAAAGGTCTGGCGCATTTGTGCAGAAAGCTGCTGCGCGGTGTAAATAATCGGGTGCTACATGCTGTGTTAGATATTTTCCCAAACTGTGATTTTTCTGTTCACCCGAATTTTATGTTTATAATAAGCAAAAAGTGTATATGTGTATATTTGTATTTATTTAAATAAAAAAAAAAAATACAGTACTGACGTAATTACGCAGAGCTCGCATTTTTTTTCTGTGTTTTGGATGTTTGACGTTATGCTAGAGAATGTCCTTAATATCGATTTGTTTCTCTGATGCAAAAGTAGGAACACCTCATTGGCCTTTAATTAATGCAAAAGGTCATTCAGACTGGAGAGAAATTAGACTATTAGACTGTGCCCTCCATTATATGGATATTGAAGGGTTCTTATCTTTCCAAAGGGATCCTACTGGGAACCCTCTCTGATAGGGAACCACTCTGTGGTTCCACACAGAACTTTTAATGGTTTAACTAGCGAGGTATAGCAAAAAAAAAAAAAAAAAAAAAAAGAACTATTTTACAAATAGCTTCTTTTTTTTTTCTAAATTGTAACCTAAAGGATTGCACTCTAATAAATCAACACTTCTGAAGAACAGTCAGTGAAACATACAACAACACAAAATAGCCTGCTCTGGAAACTAGTATTACTAATATGATGAGCTTACGTGACATTTAATGAAGTTTAATTCATTAATATTCAGTTGTTAATTAATTATTAAAAAAAAAAAAAACCGCAGAGAAAACCGTTAACTGGAAATACAATTGCAAACTGTAAACCCATGCTTAAGCAAAATAAATAAATAAATGAAAGAAAAGAAAAGAAAAGAAAAGAAAAGAAAAGAAAAGAAAAGAAAAGAAAAGAAAAGAAAAGAAAAGAAAAGATTTCAGACACACAACACGCCGAGTCTCACTGCATCACTGTCATATACTGTTTCAGATGTGTGTGTGTTGTGGACTTTTAAAGCCTACTGAATCACTAAACATACTGATGTGGGAAATTAATAACCTCCTGAGTCTGGGAATTTCTGAGATCAGATATTATGTCATATTTGTAAGTAATTGCTGTCATGTACGTGAATTCATAAATGTCACATTAAGAAACAGTTAATGGTTAATGTTTTTATCCATCCATTATTAAGTTAAAATAATTCATAGTTTTGGCAAATGTGTCATTCATCTATCTAAAAAGAGAGAGAGAGAGGGTTTTTATATTATGTATGTTGAGTTTTTTTCACCAGCCTTATCTGAGTGTGTGGGTTCAGTCCGTGTATTCATTTAAATCTTATGCGCTGCCACGGCTTTTCCTGTCCTAATGGCGCACCATGTAGGCTCAAACAGTTCCTGTTGCATGAGCACAAAAGGCTCCTAGAAGTTTCTCTCCCAGAGTCCAGGTGATCTTGTCTATAATAGAGCCCCTGATCTCCGTACCCCCGTCCCGAAGCCCCCCAACCACCCCACCCCACCCTGCTTTATGCTCGCTTTTCAGCTGAACGTTGTCCCTCGTGTTAAGTTAATCCAAAAGGAGTTTAATTACGGTTTCTGTCCCACGTCGGGGTCGCTTATGTAGCAATTCCTTCAACACCATGGAAAGGGGGGAAGGGGTGAGGGGGAGTTGATGCAGGCTATGAAGAGCTGGCCAAAGGCTTTGACAGGTTAGATTGTCCTGCCAGGAACTCGCCTTTAGCCGGCGGACCCCCGACAGTGCGCCAAGCTCCGGGCCTTTTCACCAACCGTCTACTGGGAAAGAGAGAGAGAGAACGATTTAGTCACTGTTTCATTAGACCCTATTGGAACCTTTCAGCTCACACTAAATTGAAGGGGGCACGCTTGAAAAAAAAAAACAGGTGGGGGATTACGCGGGAGGGACGAGATAGCAAATTAGGGAACGGTTAATTTAACTCGTTTTG
The DNA here is from genome assembly GCA_033459395.1 of Hemibagrus guttatus. NCBI lineage: Eukaryota > Metazoa > Chordata > Actinopteri > Siluriformes > Bagridae > Hemibagrus > Hemibagrus guttatus. The sequence continues at coordinate 2,735,360 of JAUCMX010000019.1, forward strand.
CGTCAGAGTTTGGGATACATTCCTAATTGAGAAGGGAAGCAGGTGAAGTTGCAGTCCCACGCAGGTCCTTTCAGAACCACAATCAATAGGCTCCTTTCACGTCCTGCTGGCGATCATATATTACAGAGGGAAAGCCACCTAATGAATATATATTGAATTTCCTATTAATCGAATTAGACTTCGCCCCTCGCAGGTGTGAGTGTGAAAGACCGTGGACCTATTAAATGGTCCGACAATGAGGATACTGCCACCCGACAAAATTTGATCGTTTTTAGACCCTGAACTATCAAACGGAGTACAGAGAATCCGCCAGAAGAAGAAGATGATGATGATAATAATAATAATGATAATGATGATGATGATGATGATGATGATGATGATGATTAAATACTACTAATAGCATAATAATAATAATAATAATAATAATAATAATAATAATAATAATAATAACAACAACAACAACAACAACAACAAAAAACAACAACAACAACAATAATAATAATAATAATAATAATAATAATAATAATAATAATAATAATAATAATAATAATAATAATTATTATTATTATTATTATTATTATTATTATTATTATTATTATTATATGAATCATGTCAGAGATTTAGAAACAAACTTATCTGGCCATAAATAGGCAATACACTGTGTCATCCAACCTAACCAGACCTGTTGATGTCCTTCAGTCGCAACAACGGACCACCTGACCCACATATGTGATTTGGCACAGGCTTTACACTAGACGCCCTTCCTGACACAACCCTCCCATTTTAACCAGGCTTGGGACCAGCACTGACAATTAATCCCTCAGTAACTGGGGTGGTTCCCTGGAATCGAACCCAGGCCACAGCAGTGAGTGTGGGATCCTTATCCACTGGACCTGAGGAAAGCTGAGGAAAACCCTGACAGAACCCAGGCTGAGTGAGAGTTTTTACAGGCTGGTCAAACGGACAAACCCGGAGCCCCGGAGAGGACTGTCTGATCTCCTGATATGACCTCAGAGCATTAGAAACAGAGCTGCATTTCTTTTCCTAATGCAAAATTCAGAAACATTACTATCAGTCAATAGGAGACATCATGGCTGGGTTTCAGGGCTCTAGTAATATAAAGAAGCTGCCTGGGAGAAATGAAGGAATGCTGCAAGATTGAAGCCAAGTATGTGTATCTGCCACCAACAATAAGCCTCACGTTCCACATGCATGCATATTCATTCATTCATTCATTGTCTACCGCTTATCCGATCTACACTCGGGTCACGGGGAGCCTGTGCCTATCTCAGGTGTCATTGGACATCAAGGCAGGATACACCCTGGACGGAGTGCCAACCCATCGCAGGGCGCACACACACACACACACACTACGGACAATTTAGAGATGCCAATCAACCTACCATGCATGTCTTTGAACTGGGGGAGGAAACCGGAGTACCCGGAGGAAACCCCCGAGGCACAGGGAGAACATGCAAACTCCACACACACACGGCGGAGGCGGGAATCGAACCCCCAACCCTGGAGGTGTGAAGTAAACGTGCTAACCACTAAGCCACCGTGCCCCCCCTGCATGCATGTTATTATTATTATTATTATTATTATTATTATTATTATTATTATTATTATTATTATTATTATTATTATTATTATTATTATTATATTATTATTATTATTGTTATTATTATATGAATCATGTCAGAGATTTAGAAACAAACAAGGCCTGTGAGGCTCATTTTCAAGCTCAAGTCGCACTCCTCAGATTTCAATCCTTGCACTTCACCTGCACTTCACACTTCATCTAAGTGTCAAATGCCGGCATGATATGTAGATTGCAAATTTGTAGATGTCCCGGCATTTTAGCTGTCAGTTTGAGCACCTGTTGTTTTGGAAATCAAATATTACAGAAATGTGACGTATTAATCACTCTTTGTCCATTGTGTGCAGGCTACTTATGCATAACAAAGAGCAATTAGGGTGTTTTTTAGAGCTGCAGCTGCTTTTAAGCTGTGAGAAGAACACTCTTCTCCCAAAAAGTTTTATGGGCCCTTTTATAGTGTTTTTGCGTAACAATAAAGATAAATAAAAACTCCAATTGTGCTTTTCGGGTCCCTGTATGTGCAATATGTGCAATATGCATAGAGCCATTTTTTTAAATCAGTGGTCAGATGTAAATGAAAAAAAAAACACGATTTCTCAGGCCACGTGTCAGAGCAGTGTCGTCTACAGAGACTGAGTTTAGTGGGAACTCGTCAGTTCCCAGAAAGGTGCAGTGCAGAATGAGTTCTTTTCTCCTTTCTGATTAGTGACAGCTCTTCATGGCGCACGACCTCTTTGTGGTGCAAAACCAGACGCCCACTATGAATTTATCGAGGAGTGCTTGGAGTGGATTAAAACGTAAAGCCCTTCTAAACCGAGGGGAACCGTGAGTGGGATAATGTAGCGCTATTAAAACTCCTTCACAATTTACTCAGTACTTATGACCGTGAAATGAAATGTAATGACGTGTTCTATTTAACTTTAATAAACACTTTATAAACTTCTAACTTGGCCTTATTGTGGAAGATAGATAGATAGATAAATAGATAGATAGATAGATAAATAGATAGATAGATAGATAGATAGATAGATAGATAGATAGATAGATAGATAGATAGATAGATAGATAGATAGATAGATAGATAGATAGATAGATAGATAGATAGATAGATAGTTTTGTGGCCATCACACTCATAGTCATCTCATTGCTGTTATAATAAGACACACTTATAGGAAGGTTTCCCACTAGATGTTGGAGTGTGTCTGTGGGGATTAGTGATCATTCAGCTACAAGAGTATTAGTGAGATCAGACACTGATGTTGTAAGAGTGAGGAGGTCTGGGGTTCAGTCGCTGTTCCAGTTCATCCCAAAGGTGTTCAGTGGGGTTGAGTCAGAGTCAGGGCTCAGTGCAGGACACTCCAGTTCTTCAAGTTGAGCATTCCTTACACAGACACTCATCTAAAACTAACATTTATTTACTAGTCAAGTAAAAAAAAAGAACAATAAAGTGCTGAGGCTCTTTAACGCATGGTGGAGCAACAGCCTTGCCTCAAGAGCAAATATGAAATGCACTTTAGCCAACCTGGCGCAATAAATAATTCGTCCATCATCCTTGACAGCTACGTGACCACCACCAGGTAAACAAACGGCTGCACTTCAGATTGAGGCCCTCGGGTGTGTATACACTCCACAGTGCACACCTGTCGCTCAGGTTCCACAGGAAACACAGTGGTTCTTTGAGCAGAGACATGGACTCGCTGGATGGGTATTATAATGGAAGTTTCGAGCCACAGATCCATGGTGGTGTGGAACGAGAACCGCCAGCTTGTCTGTACTCCCGGCATACAGAACCAGTGCCGTATTTAGAGCTGCAAAGTAGCACAGCACTTGGGAATCAGGACAGAGATTTAGCTCCCTATGAGCTGCCGTCCTGTCAGCATGACAATTCACCCGGGTATCTCCAGGCGGAAGGCCCACAGGCTGATGCCTTCCATCCGAGGACTGATGAGACAACGGCGCACTTGGCCTTTCCATGGATGAGAGCTTCAAGATCTCAAATCTGCCAAGCACCCGTGACAGGTAACACTTTTGCACACTTTGGGAGAACTTTAGAATCCTAAGCCATACATTTGCAATGCACATACAATATAAATCAATATAAGTGTATAGGTTTGAGGGTTAATAGTATAAATTTAAATGTAGGTGTCACTGCACACGTGTGAACTTTGATTCATAGCTGCAAAAGTGTAATAACTGGAGTAAATTAATTGTTCACAACAATGCTAAGTTAAAATCACCACGCTGCACTCACTGGCCACTTTATTAGTAACAACTCCATACTTGCTCTATCATGCAGTCACATCAGCCACAGTCAGATATGAGAAAATTGTGACTAACTGTGGTTAATAGGCTGGTTTGTGTATTTCAGAAACTGCTGATCTCCTGGAATACAAGCATTTTTAGTGTTTACACAAAATGGAGCAAAAACAGTGTGTGAGTGGAATAGTGAATTCTGCATATAGGGAAAAAAAGCTTATTATGAGAGAGGACAGAAGAGAATTAGCTGACAGCAACCCAAATAACCACTCTTTACATTTGTAGTAAACAGAAAAGCATTTCAGAATGCACACACACTGAACCAGGCAGATGAGCTACAGCAAATGAGCTAGACCACATCTGATTTAAACTCCTGCCAGCCAAGAACAGGAATCTGAGCCTACACAGGGTACAAGCTCACTGAAACTAGATAGTTGAAGATTTGAATAATGTCACCAGCACTGATGGATCTTGATTTCTGCTCCAGCATGCAAATGGTAGGGTCAGGATTTGGCATTGACAACATAAATCCATGGAACCAACCTGCCTTGTGTCAACAGTTCCGGCAGTAGTGGTGTAATGATGTTGGTAATGTTGTCCTGGCACATACTGGGCCTCTTAAAACCAAACAAGCACTCTCTAAATTCCACAGATTTTGTTGCTTCCCTATAGAGCCACAATTTACTCATGTTATAAGGTCTAATTCCAGTCATCATAAACTGGTTCCACGAGGATGACAGTGTATATAAATGGCCTCACAATATTTAATACTCAGCATGAATGCATCAAACATGGACCACAATCTTAAAAGACTGTCTCTTACAATTTGTAGAATTCATGTGACAATACTTTGAGACTGATGGAAGAGAAGATGGAAGTCCTATTTAATATTTGTATGATGTCCCTATATTCCAGTATTAATTAATTCAACACTGACTGAGTAAAATTATTCCTATAGCTATTAAATCAGAACAATGTCAATTTCATAGAATTCAAATTTTATGTTAATGTAGCAGCTACATAAGTGACTTAACTCCTTCAATGTTGAATTAACACAATAATTCAAAAAAAATAATAATGTGTTTTCTTGCATGTGTAAACTCAAGTAAACATGAACAATATGAGGTGGTGTGAAAAAGCATATAAAGCTCGATTGGTGTAAGTAAGTACAACTGAAAAATAAAAAGGAAACATGTGAAGTGTTTAAAAAGCATGTGAGAAATTTATTTGCAGTTCATATTCAGACTTTTCTGTAAAGAATGTGCCAAAATCATGTATGTGCTGTGATGTGCACTATTCAATGCACTAATATTGAATATTGAACATTTTTTTGCTCGGTGTCAATGACATTGCCCTTTGGCCTATAAAGCAAGCTCTGCAGGTCACTGCAATCAAAACTAATATGAAAGTACATTAAGAAACACTTTATGAGGAAATTTATTCACACAGGGTTTATTAGTTGTCTGATTAGTTGCTGAACGAGCTTTGTTGCTGTGTTTCCCTGAAGGCGGGTTTCTGTGCGAAGACCTGGACGAGCAGAAGAGAAGCCGCACAGCATACAGCAGAGCACAGCTGCTAGAGCTGGAGAAAGAGTTCCTGTTTAACCGCTACATTTCCCGACCTCGCAGATACGAGCTGGCAACGAGCCTGAACCTCACAGAGCGCCACATTAAAATCTGGTTTCAGAACAGACGTATGAAGTGGAAAAAGGAGGAAGCGAAGAGGAGCAGAGGCACACGGAACCAAGAGCTCCATGAACAAGACGCGGACTCGACTGTAGAAACCCGGCTCTGAAGGAGGAGACCTTTATTTGAGATGCATAAAGCCTAGGTTTAACTATATTACAATGTAATATTTTTAATGTGCCTAAAGGACGTAGCAAAATTCCCGACAGTAAAAGTAGACCTTCAACATTCCTGTGTGTCCACATAAACCTAGCTACACTATAGAGTTAAAAAGTTTGTGGACAATTGATAATCACACCCATATGTGCTTGCTGAACATCCCATTCCAGAAATATTCCCCCTTTGTTGTTATAAATAAGGTCCATACTTCTGACAAGGTTTTCCACTAGATGTTGGAGTGTGTCTGTGGGGATTAGTGATCATTCAGCTACAAGAGCGTTATTGAGATCAGACACTGATGTTGTAAGAGTGAGGAGGTCTGGGGTTCAGTCGGTGTTCCAGTTCATCCCAAAGGTGTTCAGTGGGGTTGAGTCAGAGTCAGGGCTCAGTGCAGGACACTCCAGTTCTTCCACTGCAACCTTAACACACCATGTCTTCATGGAGCTCTGTGCTCTGTGTACAGGGGCATCATCATGCTGGAACAGAACAATACTGCAGTCTACATGTACAAATAAATTATTGTGTGGTTTGAGATTTTTGGTAACAGTTTGAGGAAGGTCTATGGGGACCCATAAAACATATGGGTGTGAGCATGTTCAGGTGTCCAGATACCTTTGGTTATTAAAGTACCTAAATCTTGGTTTGAATGAAATATCATGTTTACACATATAAAATATTTAGATATTTGTACTCGTATGATAGAAATTATTGAGAAAGTTGTTTTATTGTGCAGAATGTATAAAAACTCTTATCTGGTTTTCTTATATTTTGAAAAAAATAACTGTAATAAAGTATTTTCCAGTAATATAGACATATAAAATTGTGGATTGTATATGTAAGAGAGAAATATGGAATATTACTATTTTAAGAAAAGTAAATCATAAGAAAAGTATTTGCCATGTTTGTTTTTGCTCTTGCCCTCCAGTAGCTAGGCATGACTCACAGATACACCTTGCCTCTGATATGAGCTCAGCTATCGCTTGGTTCAGGTTTTGACTCACATTCTATCTAATCTAACATTTTCTTTTTGTTCCCACTTTATCCGAGAACACTGCTAGATACCTAGATATTACATTCTGTATTACTATATGCCTATAGTAAATGTTTATTAAATGGGTGTTGATACAGCATTGATATTGTGAGTTTCCTATAAGGCAGAATAAAATGTCATTTAATGCTGGTTTGGAAAATATGAAGCAGATTTCCTGGATTAATAACTTTTGTTCTTCCCTTATTATTTCTGCATCCTGCCAGGAAACTCATTATCAACATTTGAAAATCCTGTAAACATTCAGATTGTATAGGTTTATTCTCAATTAGTCTTTTAGGTCTATCCAACACACTCTTCTCTCCAGTATGTTTCAGTATGTCACTGTCCATGGTCCCGGAAACTGTCTCTGCAGCATTATAGCATAGTTCTGTTTCAACACTCTTATTTATTTATATATTTATTTATGTAATCAATTCTCATACTTTTCCATTATATTTGTTCTGTATTTTTAAAACAAAAACAGTTTCTTTTCTCCCTCTTCTCTACCTTTCTTAGGTTTTCCAGGCTCTATATTTGGATTTACTTGATATACTGTAAGAAAGGCTGTATTCAAAACTTTGTTAAATGCCAGGGAGCTTTTTTTTTGGTATGTACCTTAGTAGTAATGGGTGATATCCATAAAAGAAACATTTTCCTAAAATGTTTGCTAGTAAGAGTCTCATGGTGAAGCTGGAATCAATACTGAACTAGTTACCCATCAGCCCCAGTCACATATTATCCCTAATAAGCTAATATTCTATGTATGTAATACATACAATATATGCATTTTATGTAATCCCCTACTTAAGTGTTTTGTGTGTTTGTTTGTCATGGGTACCTTCCTTGCTCACAGTCTTTATCATTGCCTTGTATCCATTTTTATGGTTCTTGATTCTTTACAGTTTTGGTTGTTTGTTTTCACTTTATAAAACAAAAATCTGCAATTGCATCAACAGCCTCTACAAAATTATGACAAAGAGCCAGTGACATAAATTTTAATCAAACAACATGCTTTAGAACCCTTGAATGACCGTCATGAACGAGTGTGAAATAAATAAAATTGTTGTATAATTTTTGAGTTTCAGTCCTTTATATTTATGAATTAAGTACAAAGAAAAACTCATGCATTGTTTATCATGAAGAGATGAAAAGTAGTGGCGGTGATTCAGCACTGTCAGATCTTTTGGTATATTTAAGAAATAAATATTTAGTCAAAATGTGCATCCTGCCTGGTAAAACAAATCTGCATTTTAAAAAGCTAAATCCAAAAACTGGAAGTGGTGTGTGACGTTTTCTTTAGCATACTTAATATCTTTCTCTCTCTCTGCCTTTCTCTGTCAAGCTATACGTCCTAGTCCCGAGCTCCCAGTGTTCTGAGTTTCCAGTGTGACTTCTGGCTCTACCTCTGGTCAGAGTCTCGTCACTTGGTGGTGCTCACTGATGCTGTGGATGGATCCGTGTGGACAGCCTGTGAGCAGGAGACAGTCTGTGAGCAGGAGACAGCCGTGGACAGAGCCACTTTGGGACTATAACACCATCACCGATCTACTGTTACATCTGTCAGCTTCTGACAGCAAGGAATTAGTGTCTATAATGAAACTACAGAAACTACATTGACCTAATAGTTCCTCATGGGCCCTTGGTTGCTGTTGTAGAAAGGACATTATTTACATTTACATAATTTAGTGTCCAGTGTCACCCAAATGAGGATGAGTTCCCTTCTGAGTCTGGTTCCTCTCAAGGTTTCTTCCTCATATCATCACAGGGAGTTTTTCCTTGCCACCGTCGCTGCACGCTTGCTCATTATGGATAAATAGGGATAAAATGGTTTAATAATTTAAATTAATAATTCTTTTTTTTCTCCTTTCTGTTTCTCTACTTTTGTAAAGCTGCTTTGAAACAATGTCCACTGTAAAAGGCGCTATACAAATAAATTGAATTGAATTGAATAACTGCAATAATCTAAGAAATGTTGCTCAAACTCATATATGGTGGTTTATTTTGGCCATAGAAAACAAGAATAATGTTTTAATATTGTGGAAAATCTATGGTGAAAACTATAATTTGCTAAATAGGATGTTACTGCAAAGCAATAACAAGATTCAGAGAAGAAAGTTTGGAATTTTTATGACTTTTTTTGTATCTGATCTTAGGTGGTGATTATACACCATTAATAACACTATATTGGATAATTTTCCTCTTCCTTTAAGTAAATAATTACAATACACTGATATGTGTAATCTAAATAGAGAGTTAAATTGCCACAATAAATAGAGACAGTGAAACCCTGATAAGGCCAAATTCAGTTTCAAGGTATTCATTTCGCTGATAATGTGATGAAATTCTCCCAGTTGGCAGATGATATAACTATTTTTTCTAAAAAAAAAAATTTTTTTTTAAAAATTGGCTCTTGAGTGCCTTAATGGCCCAGTCTCTTATTTGGAAATTAAGATTGGGGATCAAGGTGGCATGTTTGTGTCACACTTCCAGGGTTGGGTCTTTGAGTCCCATCTACTCCCTGTATGTGTGGAGTTTCCATGTTCTCTCTGTGCTCTGGGGTTTCCTCCAGGTACTCTGGTTTCTTCCTTCAGTCCAAAGACATGTGCTGTAGGCTGACTGATATCAATAAATTGTTTGTAGTGTGTGAATGGGTGTGTGAGTGTGTGATTGTGTTGTATGATGGATTAATACTCCATTCAGGGTGTCTCCCACCTTGAGTCCCCTGTTATAGTCTCTACTTAAATACTCGGAAATCATAGATAAATATGCATGACAAGAAGTACATGTCTGTATTTAATTCTATTCCCTCAGAATTCATTCATTCATTCATTGTCTACCACTTATCCGAACTATTCTCGGGTCACGGGGAGCCTGTGCCTATCTCAGGCGTCATTGGGCATCAAGGCAGGATACACCCTGGACGGAGTGCCAACCCATCGCAGGGCACACACACACTCTCATTCACTCATGCAATCACACACTATGGACAATTTAGAGATGCCAATCAACCTACCATGCATGTCTTTGGACTGGGGGAGGAAACCGGAGTACCCGGAGGAAACCCCTGAGGCACGGGGAGAACATGCAAACTCCACACACACACACGGCGGAGGCGGGAATCGAACCCCCAACCCTGGAGGTGTGAGGCAAACGTGCTAACCACTAAGCCACCGTACCCCCCCCAGAATTCATTAATTGCTAAAAAAAAAAAAAAATAAATTAGAGTCATATATGATAAACCATTCTTTTCATGGCTATCAGTCAATACTGATGCAGCTTTTTTTTTTTTTTTTTTTTTAAATCTTCATACAGATTTTAACAGTTTTGAAAGCTGTGTGTTAGCTTTTGAAAAATATGCTGCAGATAGTACATACTCTTTTGTTGGTGATGGAGTTGAATGACAAAAGAGTTCATGGATTTTGTTAAATGTGGTCACTTAATGCATTTTAAGTGAAAGCATAGACAAATGATTCACAGTTTGGTCAAAATAGGCTGTCACATTTTTGAGGAAGGAAGACACACAACATTCCTGCTGCCCCGCATTCCTTAGTATCACCATCACCAGCAATGTCTCCGGCTTCACTTTCTTTAATAATTAAAATATCATGTCATTTCACTTCCACAACATCCCCAAAGGCCAATAACAACTGTGTCCAGCCCTCCAAGAAAAATGCAAGCTATGTATGTGTGTGTGTGTGTGTGTGTTGTGTGTGTGTGTGTGTGTGTGTGAGAGAGAGAGAGAGAGAGAGAGAGAGAGAGAGAGAGAGAGAGAGAGAGAGAGAGAGAGAGAGAGAGATTCAGAAGGAATTAGATAATGAAATAACCAGAACTTCAGTGACCAAAACCATAATCAGACTCTCACAGGTTTTAAGGTACAAGGGGTACACATATGCTTCCAAAATGCGGACCAAATGGATGCACCTTTAGAGTGTTATATAGCTTAGAGAAAAAGAATGGACAGAAAAGTTTTCACTTTATAACTGTGAATATGACGAAGATAAGGTGAAATCACATCAATCTGCTTTAATTATCCCCGGTGAGTTGATACCAGTGTTGGAATGATTCGTGAGTGAATCGTTTGTTTGAGTCGGTTCATTTCAATGAATTGGAGAAGCCCGTTGACAAAACCAGTCTGAATGATCATTCCACAAATAGAGCTTATTTGATTCTAGCGATCAACGCATTGATTCAAAGATTTCAAAGACTGCTTTTGTTAATTCACGTTTATTCGGGATGTATAATATACTGTATATAAAGAAGTCAAGCTGGATGTCAACTTTTATACTTAATTCTGAGCCAAGCAAAAATGCCCATTTGCATTAGTAGAAAGTAAGGTTGAACACAAATGAAGTCGTAATGTAATAATGATGTGAATATTGTAAAATAATACAATTCCTGCATGCAGAATAACCATGATGGAGTCCACTGTGATAAACTCCTTGGTGGCATATGCGCACATGAAGTGTGGACGCATATGCCACCATGTGGCGAGTATTAGCTCTGTGCAGGAGTTGAAGTTAACTACTAAGTATTCTGGGAGCCTTTACGCAGCGAATACACGATAAACAAACACACACACACACACACACACACACACACACACACACACACACACACACACACACACACACCCGAAACTTTGTAACTTGTGAACGTGTGTGCGTGTGCGTGCGTGTGTGTGTGTGTGTGTGTGTGTATGATGGGGGATGCAATCTGGCGTCTAAAGCACAGAGAGGAGGCACATTCGTCCCATAGCAGAAATTCCTCTTCACTTAAAGAAAGAATTCAAAGGGGGAAAAGCAACTGAAGAATGATATCATTCTTTTAGAGTTATATTAAACAGATCAAAAGGACATACATTGGATGACGTCACGTTGTCCGTTTAAAACTGGCGTTTATTACACGCCCATTATGTCTGACCATGAAAGAGAAGTGGGGGAAGAAAGACAAACGTTAATTATAGTAGGTGAGTGCTGCAGACATAAGCCGAAGTGGATTAGTTACAGCGTTGTTAGCTAATTAAGTGCGGCGCAGCGGTGGTAATTAACGGTGCAGCAGGAAATGAGGGCGTAGATAATAAAGCCTACACGCAGACGCACTCTGTGTTGTGCAGGAGAATAACGCTTGCTGCTCACGACCCATTTAGAATGGCAGTGACGCGAATGCCGAATATAATAATATCATGCTCAGGCATGCTTGCATATCATGCACAAGCCTTTAGAGCAAACGGAGACGCGCGTGTCTATTTGCGCATAGTGCTGCCCACTTCGGTGCGCATATATTGCTCCAAGCTACGGCGCAGATCAAGGTAATGTTAGGTCGCTTAAATGCCCGGCGACTGTAGTTCAGGACTCGGAGATTAGACTCCTTTGTTTGGGGGAACAAGGAAGCCTGTTGTCTTTGCGCGCCCTTGCTACAGGGACATGTGGAAGTAATTGTCCCGAGCACGAGCGGAGCGGAGTAAAGTGGAGTGCGCGGTGCGTCTCTCGGTGAGGGGCCGCTGCAGGGCGAAGGAGTTGCACTGGAGCTTAGCCAGTGGAGACGCGGCGACTCCGCCCACTCTACCGGGGACAGTCTGCTGCTCAGTTAGGGCCCGACGAATAAAAGAAAGCATCTCAAATTTATTAGTAGCAGTGCGGTTAGGTACGGCACCATTTTAAGAAAACAGAGACAACCCTGACAAATGATGAACAACGTTTCTTTCTTTTTGGGAACGGTCCCATTTATTACACGGGTTTGTATGATAATAAGAGAGAATGTAAATTACTGAAAACTGAAATATAACACAGAAAGAAAAAATCAGACGGGTAGAAAAAGAGAGAGAGAGAGAGAGAGAGGGGAGAGAGAGAGAGAGAGAGAGAGAGAGAGAGAGAGAGAGAGAGATTGTTTTTGATGTTAGAGCGCCCTCTGCACGCATTAAAGTGTTCACGTAGCACCAGTCCAGGAGACCTTCACCTGCTTTTCATTAGCGCGCCTTCAAAATGTGCCTTCAACTTATAAATACAAATAAAATAAAATACAAATAAATACAAAACGAAACCTCATCATACACAAACCTGAACGTGTAATCTTTCAAGAATATAAAATATCCTTTTTATCCCTTAAAGCTAGAATATTGCTGGCTGATGAATTTAACTATATATGTGCTACACTGGTTTCCAGTAATATGTAAGCACTGAGACATAGTGAGTCCCCTGGTTTCATTATATCTATAAACAGCTCTTTTCTACAAAAAGGATAGTCTTACTCTTGCAAAAACACGAACAGACATATTTTCTTCATTTATGAACCTTTCTTTATTCATGGGCTCCTTCTAAAGTGCAGAGTACAGAGAAATACGATTCGACTCTTATTTTGAAAAAGAATGGGAGGGGGTTCTTCCTAAGAGTTATTTAGTTTTTAGCCAGATTATTAGTTCTCCGGGAAGGATGGACTTTAGGGCTGAATCAATTACAGAGAGAGAGAAAAAGAGAGAGAGAGAGAGAGAGAGAGAGAGAGAGAGAGAGAGAGAGAGAGAGAGAGACTGCTAACACTCCACTCACTCACACACACACACACACACGCACACACGAACGCGCGCACACGCACACTTACATACATACGCACTGAGGATTAGAAGCGCCCCAGAAGTGAAGGAGGACCCTTAACAGTGCTCAGTGGAGAGTTGTACAGGAGTACGGCCATTCAGTTATTATTTTTTTTTCTTTCATCGAGGGAACACACAAAAGGATTTTTAAAAGGTATTGTGTGAGTAAATTGGGTTTGATTACACTAATTGGCTCGTTTTTATCTCCCAAACAATAGCTTAGTTTGCCTTTTTAAGCTGATTGAATTCCTATACTTTCTTTATTCTTGCTTATTTTAGAAACAAGATAGAAACACTTCAATTCAAAATTTAGAAAACTATTTTAAAAGAATTTCCTCAGCCAAATAATTACCAACCAAATAAATTGGATAATAATTTATATAACAATATAACAATTTTATGGTTTTGTCGAGAGAAAAAAAATCAGGGATTATTTCCAAGTCCATCATTTTTTTCGTTTGAGCGGACTACAGGATTTTCCCCTCTTCTGAGTTTGATGTTCACCCCAACTTCTACACGCAGCCCAAGGCGGATTTACAGGCATTTCGGATTTTCGCATATGGTCTCCAGTCCGAGCTCAGGGAGAGAAAAGCGGCTCGGCTCCAGCGCGCAGCTGGGGGTGCCATCCTGCATCTAATGGCAAACACATTTCACACTCTGTACCAGCTTGATTCCCATTTCCACGGAATGCGCCCGAGTCAAATGGAATATCGTGCATCTGGAGTAATTTGCGGAGATCTTTTTCTTCCAGATTGTAAACTCCGGATAAATATTTTCACAGATTAAACGCGGCTTTGCATTCCTGAATTACAGCATATGTATATAGCGGTGGATGACTTTGTTTTCTTCCCCCTGTATGTGTGCTGATCTGAAGCGTTACAGTGTATGTTTGCTGCACTTTGGAGAGGAGTACACGGCCACGTATACGACCATTGGTTCCATCCCTGTGATTAGGACGATTTCTGCGCCCTGCAGACTTCACTATCTTTGGATAAACTTTTCTTTTGTTTTCCCACGGAGCATGTGGGATTAAGTTAAACAGGAGAGAGATAACAACAGAGGACGGCAGAATGTAACATTCCTCTCTCAGCTGTTGCCCCAGAGTGTTAGGCGCGTAGATTCGTGGCTTTCGGGCAAAACAGATGCGCATCTACGCGTGGGAGGAATGCAGTCGGTGGGCTGAAGGAGAGCGGGTGAAGGAGGGGGAGTCTGTCCGAGATCTCAGCCTTTCCGCTTATTTCCTCAGGAAATAAAACCACTCTTCATTCCAGTCCCTTTGGGTTCGAGCCGGACCGTTGTGCGCAGGATTGTTAAACTGGATACGGAGCGTTTCAGATTCCCAACCCTGTGTTTTAAACGCGCAAAGGGCAGAGAGCTCGTTTGATTGCAGCTGGATTTTCCAAGGACAATTACTCCCATCGGAGTACTTCTCAAGCGAACGACAATAAGGGCAGTTAAGAAGTACAGACAAACTCCACTCCCGCCCTTTCTGTACTGGTCAGAAGTGGACTTCTCTGAAGAATGTTATCACAATTTGAAACTAATCGGATTGAAACTGATCTGCCTCTATTGATGGATGTAGTAAAAAAAAAAAACACACAAAAGATAATCTATATAAAAACCGACCATCACTTCCAACACATTGATTATGTTTGAGGTGGCGTTTATACCCGTTTATAAAAAGTAGACAAAATCAAATTACGCAAAACCGCCTTTCTAGAGATTAAATGCACACTGCCTAAGTGACACAAGGATGTTTACGAAAGGCCATAATTAAGTAAGATGAGATGTTAGCTATCTCACAGACAGCGGCTTTCTATCCCTCAAGTGCTGATGGGATCCAGCGGGGTCCAGAGCAGACAAACAGATAAAACAGAGACGCGCGGAATGTCCGATTGCAACCACTCTGGTTTAAGTGAGTTGTTTTCCTGATAAGGGCTATTTTGATTAAAAAAAAAATAAAAATAAAAATAACTAGACTTTGGCGACGAAAGACAGACTACTGTCTCACAAATTTGGTGGAAAAAAAGCTCATTCAACAACTAATGAGAACATGTAGTAACATTTATATATTTGTATATATTTTTATTCAATACAAACAAGCGCATTTAAAATATGTGAAGAAACAAAAGCATAGATTGGTACACTTGGATAATACAAGACATTCTATTGTCCGTAGAAATATCTGCGGTCAATTTGCCGCTCTGTGATATCTTGTAGTGTGTCGCCGCCTAGCGAGTGAGGAGAGATGATCAGCTCCATGATGTGTTTGGGGTCGTACTGTGATCCGGGCACCTTTTATTGAGCTAACTTTTTGAAGAAGACCTTTTCTGATGATGATTTAATCCATTCGTAAACAAGACTCCGTTTACACCTGATATTAAAATGAGATCAGTGTGCAGTGTAAATGTATTCCACATATTCCAAACCAATATGTGGCCTTTGCTGTCCTTTTTGTCTCATTCAGAGATACCCTGGTTTAATTAGTCTCTTTTTTAATTTATTTATGAAGCCCACAATATGCAATGTAAAATAATTTTTTATCTGGTATGAACTTCCTGGGGGGCACGTTTGCCTCACACCTCCAGGGTTGGGGGTTCGATTCCCGCCTCCTCCGTGTGTGTGGCGTTTGCATGTTCTCCCTGTGCCTCAGGGGTTTCCTCCGGGTACTCCAGTTTCCTCCCCCGGTCCAAAGACATGCATTGTAGGTTGATTGGCATCTCTAAATTGTCTGTAGTGTGTGATTGCGTGAGTGAATGAGTGTGTGTGTGTGCCCTGCGATGGGTTGGCACTCCGTCCAGGGTGTATCCTGCCTTGATGCCCAATGACGCCTGAGATAGGCACAGGCTCCCCGTGACCTGAGAATAGATCGGATAAGCGGTAGACAATGAATGAATGAACTTCCTGATTAACTTGTTGTGTGGCATTCACATCATCCAAGAAAAGTTTATTTTTTAATAATAATTTAACAGATTGAAAATGAATTCTGTGTAACTAAAAATAAAAGACCAAATTGTGATGAATCACATTTGCAAATGATCACATTCATGTTTACAAAGAAGTAGAGTGTAATCTCTCTCTCTCTCTCTCTCTCTCTCTCTCTCCCTCTCCCTCTCTCTCTCCCTCTCCCTCTCTCTCTCTCTCTCTCTCTCTCTCTCTCTCTCTCTCTCTCTCTCTCTCTCTCTCATTTCAGCTGAACACAACCTAAGCAATAATGTGGATACTGAAGACACATCTCCTTCTGGGGGTTGTCCTCTTTGGAATATTACAAAGTAAGCTTTTTTTTTTTAAATTATTTTTAAAAAGAAAGAAAGCTATGCTTATTTGCATCAATCAGGTCTGCTGATAGAACACAAAGCTTAACCTGTGTGCATGTTCTCCAGACGTGACGTGTGGCCTGTCGCCTCCGACCATCGTCTCGGATAAGGAGGAGTTCGTGTTAGAGCTGGACTCAGTGTTTAACATCAACTGTACGGGGAAAAAGAGGGTCGTGTGGGATGAGCCACTACCAGTTAACACACACGTGCTGTCCGAGCATTACACGACCACGCTGCAGATTGACGGTGCCGCGGGTTATCACACAGGAGAGTACACGTGTGTTTACGAGAGCCAGTATGAAGACCAGCCAAACTTAGACAATATGGCCAGCATCTACATTTTTGTCCCAGGCAAGTAGTAACAATGGTGGAAAGTCAGTATAATGGAGATGTTTTGTCGATTAATGTGTGAGCCTAATGTATGAAATGGTGAAGTGGCCTAAATGAGAGTTTTGCTTAAATTTTTGGCTATTTAAATAATAATAGTAGCTGGTCTGTAAAAGTCATGTACAAAATAAAAGCGGTTTTGTACTTACCAC
The DNA here is from genome assembly GCA_033459395.1 of Hemibagrus guttatus. Taxonomy (NCBI): domain Eukaryota; kingdom Metazoa; phylum Chordata; class Actinopteri; order Siluriformes; family Bagridae; genus Hemibagrus; species Hemibagrus guttatus. Next base: position 2,752,532 of record JAUCMX010000019.1, read on the forward strand.
TAATAATCTAATCTGAAAGATGTCTGTACTTATTTATTTCCTTTAGTTTTGTGATAGCCATACAAAAAATTGGCATCTGTTCATTGAGTAGAAACTAGAAATCTGTAACTCTGTACAGTAGAGTCTCAGCAAAAAAATCTGCCTATTAAGTTTTATAAAAAGTTGAACTTAAACCTTCTTATACAAATTACCACCGGCAATGCTAAGTCATTCCTGATGACATGTCATGTACAACACTTAACTTCTTTAAATGTTGTATCAGTTTTGTATTGTCATCCGTATCATTGGATGCTAACCTCCTGATATGTTTCACTTCAGACCCTCAAGTTCCATTCGTTCCTGATGAATCGGCAGAGGTCCACCAGTATAGCATTCCTTGCCGTGTTACAGATCCCCAATCTGTGGTGATTCTGCGGACTCTACCAAGTGGAGACGAGGTCTCATCTCACTATGAGCAGAAGTATGGATTTATAGGCGGCTTTTCTCCAGGCCAGTACGTGTGTGAGACCTTTGTGAATGGTGAGGCGGTCAGGAGCATGGTGTACAATGTGACGGACATGCCATGTAAGTCCTAATCCACTTCTTTCCATTTATCCCTTCAATTCATTTCAATTATTGATCAAGAGTGAGTTTTTATTTCATTTGACATCTACTTACTGTGTGTGTGTGTGTGTGTGTGTGTGTGTGTGTGTGTGTGTGTGTGTTTAGCTATGACAGATATTATATATGAGATGGAGCATGATTTAAGTGTGAAACTGACAGCCAGTCGAGAGGAGATAAAAGAAGGAGAAGCTTTTAACCTGACCTGCACGGTTCCACCTGGTTCCCTTTATGTCCAGCAATGGTTGCATCCCAGTAGACAGGTGAAGGAATTTTTTTTTTTTCCTTTTCCACCCCAAAAAGCAATATCCCATTTGCCAGTCCCACAATGCATTGCTCTTTCTTCATTAATATGTTAAAGAGAAACTACATAAAGCATTTCATTCTCCAAATCAATGAAGATCAAAGCTTTACTCTCTGTTTACTCTCAGAGATCTCTGTTTTGCAGCAGGCTTTTTTGTGCACTGTGTGTTGTTGGGTTTTTGTGTGTGTGTGTGTGTGTGTGTGTGTGTGTGTGTGGCAAAATGAGTACACGGCTACATGTCAGTAAAAGATTAAAGGAGGCGTTTTAATGCTGACCATTTGCTCAAATGTTTATGAGGGGGTTTTGTCAGTGTGTGGGGTTTGGTGTGTCTCCAAAACAAAACAACTTTCTCAGCAATTCCTCAGTGTTTTTCATCCATCCAGGCATACTGTAGCAAACTTTCTATATTGTGCTCCCGGTAATTATGGTAAATTGTGTGCTCTATGCTTTGATAACAATATTCATATAGAGCTGTACTTTGTATGGGATTGCTTTTATTGGCTGTTTAGATAGTTTATTACAGAAACTTCCCCTAGATGCACCAGAGCTGAGATCTTTTTTCAGCCTCCTGGACAGATTTATTTCTGCTGACAGATAGACGCTCTCCCAAACATGCTGAAGCCAGTGCCAGACGTGGAGATAGCCAGATTGAAAGAAAAATGAAAGCAGATCTTTTAAGCAGTTTATTTTTTTAACATGACTAAAGTAGATGACAGAGAGTGAGCCAACTAGAAACGGACTAGATACTGGTACTGATGGACTAAATATGGCTATATTATATCCATAATATATACAAACATATGAGTGAATAGTTTTTGTTTCACTTTGACCCAACCCTAGGCTGTAGGTGCTATCCAGCAGAAGGAAACCTACCCTGATAAGGTTTCATATATCCTCAGTATCCCACATGCCTCAACGAATGACACTGGTTTCTATGAATGCTCTGTCACGGAGCAGTCCAGCGGACAGACTAGCTCCTCCCAACTGAGCATCATCGTCCACGGTAACAATCTGCCTCTCACTCGATTATCCTGCACCTCTGTGTTCTCCATGCAAAGCTACTGGAGGAAGTGATTCAACTGAAATTACTAATTACTAGCAACAACCAAGTTTTCCCTTTACTTCTCATGCTGTTTGAAAGTTGCACGCAAACTTCTAAGTACAAAAGCTACAGTAGTCACATAGCAACTGTCATATCAAGAGACCTCAGTAGCAGATAATGTATTTATAATCCAAGGCACAAATCATGTCATTTGTTTAGTTTCAAGATCCAGTATCAAAACATATTTCTCTAAAATCTCTAACCAGTAAACATCATAGAGTGTCCAAATTGTACCAGTTGGACTCACTATTTATTGAGGACGTATGAAGGTTTGGACAAAAAGAACAGCCTATCTATCACTTTTATACCACTGTGAATCTGTTAACAGTTTGCAATTTAGCTGTAAACATGTAAATGAGCAGCTGATAAATACTGAATATGTGCACTCCTCCAAAGCTGATCAGAGATCTCCTCCTTCATCCTGCTAATTCAGTTGCTTATGAATGCTAAAAAGGTCCTACTAGCACACATGGGCCGAATAAAATGTCAGCTGATGGCTGGAAACCAAGGCTTGATGATATACAACAGATAATAGTTGGCTTGGTGTATCAGGGCCCCTGGATGTTCTGTTCAGATTTTTTATTCGATCTCCTTCATTCCTCTCTCTGGGTTACAGAGGGATCTTTCGTTACTCTGGATCATACTGGGATTGGACCAGAAGAAATCATCCCTCTCCTGGAGGAAACTGAATTTACCATTTACATCCATTCCGATGCTGTTCCCAAGATCACATGGTCCAAAGATGGTCTTGTATTGAATAGTCATTTCATAACCACCAAGACCACTCTTCTAGCAGACAAAAGGTAAAGTTAGACCTTACTGATACTGCAGAGCATCACACTTATCATCATTGCATTAGCAGTGCTTGTATTTTCTTTATGTGAAATCTATTTTACTGAAATTTAACCCTAACCCTAACCCTGGGTGAATTACACTGTTTATGTAAATCTCTTGTCTGTTCCATCAAGGTACGAGAGCGTCTTGATTCTGCTACATCCTGTCGAAGAGGACAGTGGAACATATAAGATTGTAGCATCAGCCGGCTCACAGACTAAAGAGTTCTCCTTCAAACTCTATGTTAAAGGTAACATCCTGTCTATTCCTTGTAATGTATGTGGTATTTGTGCACAGATAGGCATATAGAAATTAGTTTAGTTTGATATGGAGTTTTAATTGTAGAGGAAGAATCCTGCTACATTCTTGATGTATGTACTAGTTATCTAGAAAAAATAAGGCTTATATAGTGTGTTTGTGTGTGTCCATTCCAGCTGGTGAGCCCCAGATAATACAGTCCATGCTGGCTCCCGTAATCTGGCCCAGGAAAGAAACTATGGTGGTGTTCCTTCACTCCATGTTTAGACTGACATGTCGGGGCCAAGCAGAGGTGCTCTGGAATGGTCCCGTCCCCCTTGACCATCAGAAGTTAGATGACAAGAGAGGCCTGTTCGTCTCCACAGTGACTGTGGAAAATGCCATGGCAACACACAATGGAGAATACACTTGTAACTACAAGAACAAGAATCAGACAGATAAGAGCAGCATCTACATCTTTGTGCCAGGTACGGAGAGTGACAGAGAGAAAGTGCTAGAGAAAAGGAAGACAGGACACAGGACACTGTGATTATGTAAACCTGCATTGATGGTGTTATGTAAACTTGTATTTAACTACATTTGTATTTTCTTGCTACACATTTGACTGAATTTTGCTTTGCTGCTTTAGAATGCGACTGCATTTGTCTGCACACCCTGCTTTGCAATATTTGTTTAAGCCAACCCTTTTTGTACACCTACTCTCTCTTTCTCTCTCTCTCTCTCTCTCTCTCTCTCTCTCTCTCTCTCTCTCTCTCTCTCTCTCTCTCTCTCTCTTCCACACCCTGCTACCCCCAGATCCGAACATGCCATTCGTACCTACCCTGCCACCCTACGGCCACCACGTGCTGAAGAGCCCGGATGAGATGGAGATTCCTTGCCGTGTGTCTGATCCGAGCGCTCATGTGACACTGTTCCATGTGGAGACTCAGCAGACTGTGCCCGCCAAATATGACAGCAAGAAGGGTTTTCTAGGTGACTTCATACCTGGGACATATGTGTGTCAGGCCATTGTGAATGGAAAAGAGCATGAGAGTGAGGAATACATTGTCCATGGCTGGACAGGTACGGATATACATCTGTGTGTGTTTATAATATTTTCTATATACATTTTTTATATCAAAAAAAGGTGTATTAACATGGTAGGCTGTAGCATCTTGACAAGGGTACAAATATCAAATTTCTGTTTCTCTTGTTCTCATGTTTTGTTTGTTCAGAGGATTTAGGGGTGCACGTAGAGCTGAAGGCAGAGAAGACAGCTCTGCTGGTTGGAGAATCCCTCGTAGTAAACTGTGTAGCCAAAGGCAATGAGTTGCTGGAACAACAATGGAAATATCCTGGAAAAATGGTGAGTGATAAATATCACACAGATTTTCCGACACAGTTTGTCTTACTAAACATTTCATATATGATTGTAAGCATACTGTATGGACAATACTGCCATTTGAACATTGTTGGTTTGCTTTAGAGATGCATAATCTTCACATTTTCTTTGATTAATTAATGATAGTTGTCTGTCTCTGTCTGTCTTTGTCAGGCAAATCGTGCTAAGATAACACTAAAAGAGAACAAGAAGGATCATGAGATCTATTACACCCTGACTGTGCCTGATGCCAGAGCTAAAGACAGTGGAAATTACGCCTGTTCCATCATAGACATTACTAACAACGAGAGCCATACCAAGGAGCTCACCATTACTGTCTATGGTAAAGATTATTAACACCAATGCACAGTTTTATGCATGATACATACAGTTTATATAGTATACAGACAAAGAAAACACCAGGGGCTTTGCTGTAGGGGTTGGGGTGGAGTTGTGGGTGTTGTGACAGGGGTATTTCACTGGCTTTGTTTCATTCATGTTGTCTTATTGGAGCTTCACTGCAAATTTTATCTGCAAATATGTTAATGCTGATGGGAGTGCTCCCCTTTATAGGGCATGATGTCTAATAGAATGTTTTGATGAGCATACAAATCATGTATATCGTATGCTATGGCCATCACAGACGCCAGCCATTTGGGAGAAATTAGGCCAGTGTGTTATGACACAATCATACGTACAGTAGTTGCAGGAATGCGTTTTAGGACAATGGTGTTCTTTGTTGCAGCACAGGTCCAAAGACGTTGCGAAAACCCAACATCTGGTTATTTGAACTTTTCCATTAATTTGTCACCTGTCAGTTCAAGTTTACACTAGAATTTCAAAATCGAAGTTATCAGTATGTGTAAACTGAGTACTGTTTGTGTCGGCTGTCTCTTTGTCTTTACAGTGAACTGATAAGATTTAAAAAAAAATTTCTTTTGAGACTTTAGGAAATGCAGCTAGAAAGCCATTTTATGATTGTGAACTGAACTGAACTGAACTTTACTCTTCTATCCCAAATTCTCCAGAGATGGAGTTTTTGTCTGTAGTTCCAGCATTTACCCCTGTGGAGACAGCCAAGCTGAACGATGTTCGTGAATTCCTAGTGGACATTGAGGCTTTTCCTGCACCCAAAGTCACGTGGCTGAAGGATGGTGTTGTACTGGGTGATGTTGCCGCAGAGTTTACCACCTCTCTTCGGACGATCAGCGAGACAAGGTTAGATGCCTGGGACGTACACATAAGTTTTTTTAGAGTGAGGCTCAGATAACTCATTTGCAAATAGATTTAACTCTAAATGTGACCTAGTTGAGGGACATTCAGTTCACGTATTCAGATTCACACTCACTGTCAACAGAGTTGGAGGTGTTTTTGTGTAGAGTGTGCTCATTAATTAATAATCTCAACATGTGCATAACCAGTTTGTGTGTGTGTGTGTGTGTGTGTGTGTGTGTGTGTGTGTGTAGGTACCAGAGTACTCTCGCTCTGATTAGAGCTAAGGCTGAGGACAGCGGCAACTACACGGTGCGAGTTGAGATAGGCAACCAGAGCATCAGCCACTCTTTCAATCTTCAGGTCAAAGGTAAAATCCAGGAAAGTTTGAAGCCTTGTCATTTCTCCAGTGTCTTTCTGTGCCTTCATTTGTTCTGAATTTGCAGGTGTTTCGGTCACATGGTTATTTTCATGCATTTGCATGTCTTTTTTCTATTGACTGGCCATGCATTCTTTTTTTGTCCAATCTATTTCTGTTTTGCCTGCATTTTCATATATGTTAGAATTTTACATTAACTTTCTCTTAAGCTATTTTCGAAATTCTGAATGTTTTTGTCTTCTTAGACGTACTAACCAACATAGCTATGTGTACCTCTGCTAATAGTCATGTTTTTTCTCTATGTGTACCATAGTTCCTGCTATGATTGTGGACCTGCTGGATCTGCACCATGGTTCAGAAACAGGCCAGGCTGTGGTGTGTGTTGCCGGAGGATCTCCAGTCCCTGAGGTGGAGTGGTACATCTGTAAAAACATTAAGCAGTAAGTTTGTCTAAGACTTGCTCCTCAGGCTTTAATGTATTTGTTGTTTTGCACCACAAGTTCCTTTCCTTTTTTTTTTTTTAAGTTTTTTATTTTATATGTACACTTTCAATATTCACATCATCCCATTACAGTACCTCATCACATTCACTGCTTTTCCTTATTTCTTAGGTGTTCCAATGACTCAAGTGAGTGGTCACCTCTTCAGACCAACACCACTGGTATTGCCATTGATACTCACATGGACCAGGACAACCAGTTGGAGAGTCAGGTGATCTTTGGACATCTGGAGAACACGCTGGCTGTGCGCTGCCTAGCACGGAACGAGATGGTCGCTGTGTCCCGTGAGATCAAACTAGTGGCTAATGGTGAAATTCTCCATCATTCTCTGGCTCTTAAAGGCTGATTACATTTCTCTTCAGGACAATTGTAGAGAATTAAAGAGATTTTGTGCAGTAATGTCTAATGTACTGTTGATTTTCAATCATTTTAACTCTTTCAATCAAAAATAACCACTTAAAAAGCATTGACCAGCCTAGACCAGTGGTTCACAGACCCCCATGGGTCTGTGACGCATCATAACACACATGATAAAAGTTATCATATCTAAATATGGTTCAAGCACCAAAGTCAACTCAGACAGTGATCTGTAGATGGAAATAGGCAGGAATAGAAAGCTCTATAGCACCATAAAGCACAATTTGGCAAAACTGATCATAAACAAATTCATATTTTACAGTTAAAAGCCATCCCAAGATTCAGCAATCACCACTTTCCTCAATGTTCATTAATCATGTATTCACATTTGTCATTTGCCATTGTCATTGTCATACCGTCAGCTACCATTTGGTGACTAGAATTGTGGTCCAGGTAGTGTGTGTGTGTGTGTGTGTGTGTGTGTGTGTGTGTGTGTGTGTGTGTGTGTGTGTGTGTGTGTGTGTGTGTTTCACAAAGAGAAACACAGCTTTACCAAAAGTTACTCTTTGCTGAAGCCTTACATCTGTTAGCATCATTCTCTCAGGCTCCCCATGTAGTGAACGCCTGATGGGTTCCCCATGTGGCACTTGTGAAAGGGAAATCCATATGCCATATGCCCCTTTGGTTTATCCATTCAGTGTCTGTGGGGCATTTTTTTCTAAATAGCTGGGTTACACTGTAAATCGTTTAACCAAATTCACCATGCACTTCAAGAATGTATAGTGTAATTGTAATGAATAAAGTAATGAATGAAGAAATTCAGACATAATTAATATACAGTTGTCGTCAGTTAGGGTCAATATTCAAAGTTATTAGTTTAGCGAAATCAATTATGTATAGGTTTCCAAAATTCATAAAATAACTCAACTATCAAATTTGAATTTGCTCTTATGCCAATGGTGGTGATGTGTTCAGGTCCGCATTCAGAGCTCACTGTGGCGGCTGCTGTTCTGGTGCTGTTGGTCATTGTCATCATCTCACTCATTGTGCTGGTCATTCTCTGGAAACAGGTACACACTTCCACAGTCATTTGTTTCAGTCACTCAACATTCATTCATTCATTCATTCATTCATTCATTCATTCATTCATTCATTCACACACTCACTCACTCATATCATCACTCAGTCATACCATCACTCACTCACTCACTCATACCATCACTCACTCACACACTCACTCACTCACTCACTCACTCACATAATCACTCACTCACTCACTCACTCACTCACTCATACCATCACTCAGTCATACCATCACTCACTCACACACTCACTCACACACTCACTCACTCACTCACTCACTCACTCACTCACATAATCACTCACTCACTCACTTATACCATCATTCAGTCATACCATCACTCACTCACACACTCACATACTTACTCACTCTCTCACTCACTCACTCACTCACTCAAACCATCACTCACTCATACCATCACTCACTCACTCACTCACACACTCACATACTCACTCATTCACTCACTCACTCACATATTCACTCACATACTCACTTAGTCACTCACTCACTCACTCACTCATACCATCACTCATTCACTCACTCACTCACATACTCACTTACTCACATACTCACTCACTCACTCACTCACTCACTCACTCATACCATCACTCATTCACTCACTCACTCACATACTCACTCACACACTCACATACTCACTCATTCACTCACTCACTCACATATTCACTCACATACTCACTCAGTCACTCACTCACTCACTCACTCATACCATCACTCAGTCATACCATCACTCACTCACTCACATACTCACTCACTCACTCACATACTCACTTACTCACATACTCACTCACTCACATACTCACTCACTCATACCATCACTCAGTCATACCATCACTCACTCACTCACATCCTCACTCACTCACTCACTCACATACTCACTTACTCACATACTCACTCACTCACTCACTCACATACTCACTTACTCACATACTCACTCACTCACTCACTCACTCATACCATCACTCACATACTCACTCACTCTCTCCCTCACTCACTCACTCACTCATTCACTCACTCACACCCTCACAAATGTATTTACTGTATTCACCCATGGGTCCTGGTGCTTGTTAACACTGTACTTTATGTCATTTTAAATCATTCACTCAGTTTATTCATTCAAAATGAGCATTTTTAGAAATTCATTTATTGAACCACTTGTTTTTATTTTTCATTCAGTCTGATTTCAAGAGACCTAATCTTGTTCACTTTATCTTTCTATAATCTTCCCGCTGCTACTCCAGGATAAATATGACTAACCAATGAAAAAAACACTGCTCAAAAAATGTCAACACTATTTTTTATGTCTTGTATTGTGTGGTATTAAACTCAGTTCTAAGATCAACAGTGCGGCTCTTATCGATCTAAAAACTCATCTGTGTGCATTTCAGAAGCCACGTTATGAGATCAGGTGGCGTGTCATTGAGTCGGTCAGCCCAGATGGGCACGAGTACATCTACGTAGATCCCATGCAGCTGCCCTATGACACCCGCTGGGAGTTCCCACGTGATGGCCTTGTCCTTGGTGAGTCACAATCACACATCCATGTTCCAGTGTCACTCTGGCTCTCCGACTTGTGCTGATGTAAGCGAATGGATTGTGGTCAGGAGTGCTGGCTTGTTTCTGGTTGCTGTGGGTGTAGCCCTGTGATAGCAGCATTGTCAGGATGTGTTGTGTGTCTCAGCATAGTGGTCACATGGTGGGTTCACAGTGGCTGTGATCAAAGGTGGTTTTTCTTTAACATAAAGCCATAGTGGTGCAGTTGAATAGTCACAGATGTCCTGTTAGCTAGCCATGTGTTAGCCCTGTTGAGTCACCACACAGCCTTAACAAGTCCTCAGAATGAATGCATAGAAAATCTTCTGGAGAAGAGGGAACTTATCTAAAAGGATGGAAAAGGATGCAGGAATTGAATAAAGTAATTATCTATGTGAACTTTAGCCCTGTGAATTCACCAACATAGAAAGTGTAAATAGAAACAAGCTTTATCCAGGCTGTGTTCATAAAAAAAATAGAGGAACTAGTCATTATTATGTAGCAAATGCAGTACACTGTTAGTGATGGTTTTGCTTACAACTACAAGAACCTATTGAGCTAGCTTGGAAAGGTTAATTGTTTCTACATTCCACTTCATGTACAGTTGATGAGTGCTCAAACTCAGGAAGAAAATATCAAGGCAAAATCTTTTATGAATGTAGAACAATTATTGAGCTTCATCATTGGGTAGACCAGGTGTAAATGACTGATTTAGTATGTAAGACTATGAAAGGTTTCTCATGGATCTCTCTGGTTGTGAAGCAAATCACATCCGGTATTTTCATAATTTATTTGGTTTTTATAAAGGCTGCCCACATTCCAGCAGCTGTCACTAAAATAACGGCCTAAAAATATATCCCTTAATGGAAGACTGAACAAATCCTGTGGATTACCAACCTCCAGCTTGTCAGGACAGTGGACTTAATTTACATGGCCTTGCTTGGTGTTCAGGCATGTGTTTTTTGGGGTGTGGTTGTGGAGGAAATACTGTAGGGAGGGATTATATTTGTTTAAATTTTGAGTTTCAAAACAGCCTCGGCTAACTTTCACCCAAAGCACTGACCATATCGGTGAAGGTGTGAAACTTTGCATATGCTAATCACTGTGTGATTGTCTGTCACAGGACGTATTCTGGGCTCGGGGGCCTTTGGGAAGGTGGTGGAAGGCACTGCATATGGACTCAGTCACTCTCAGCCAGTCATGAAGGTTGCAGTGAAGATGCTCAAACGTGAGTTTAATAGAGCAAAAATATGATTGGTACTTTATTTAATGTGTTCTAATTTATATGACAGATCTTGTGCATGACTGGGGAATTGATTGCTTGATTATTTTTTTGATTGGTCCCTCAGCAACGGCTCGCTCCAGTGAGAAGCAAGCACTGATGTCAGAGCTGAAGATCATGACTCATCTGGGCCCACACCTCAACATTGTCAACCTGCTGGGTGCCTGCACCAAATCAGGTACAACACACATGTAAAGAAATGTACACACACACACACACACACACACGCACGCACAAAAGTCTCCATTAAACTCTGGGAGTATGTGGTAGAGCAGTGGTTCTTCTAACTTTGACTTTTTTTAAGCTGAGTTTATTTCTATACTAACTTTGCTCGTTAAGTGGGCCTTTGATAAGAGCGATTTCTCTCTCTCTCTCTCTCTCTCTCTCTCTCTCTCTCTCTCTCTCTCTCTCTCTCTCTCAGGTCCTATTTACATTATTACCGAGTACTGTTTTTATGGAGACCTGGTAAACTACCTGCATAAGAACAGATACAGCTTCCTGAGTCGACAGGCTGAGAAAGGCAAGAAGGACCTGGATATCTTTGGCATCAATACAGCTGATGAGAGCAGCAGAAGGTCAGTGCACACACACACACACACACACACACACACACACACACACACACACACACACACACACACACACACACACAAATGCACCTACACACCAACTATCTGCAGTCTGTGCATATTTTTGACCTTCAGTCCCAATAATGTAATATAATTGTGTGTGTCCTCAGCTATGTGATCCTGTCTTTTGAGGAAAAGGGAGACTACATGGATATGAAGCAAGCAGACACAATGCAGTATGTCCCCATGTTGGAGAGAAGCAATGCCTCCAAATACTTCGACCTTCAGAGTGATAACTATGATCACCCCCCCTCTTACAAACACATCAATGGTAAACTCACACTCAGCAAACTCACTCACAAGAACATGGCCGAAACACCATCACAATCTCTCACGCACAGGGGCTCATAACACATACCTTCTTGGGTCAGAAAACATAATAGCAGTAAGATGTTTTTCTTTCACTTTTTCCTTTATTTGTTTTGGAGTCTTGATTCGTTTTCTTCTCTTTCTGTTTCTCTGGGTATGTTTGTCCTGTTCAGTTTGGTTTGCCTGCATCTGGTTGGACTTGGCAATAACTTTTTAAACCCACACACACCCACACATCTACATACACACATACACTTCACAGCAATAGTGAAGGCGTCCACCCTCGTTTCTGGGGATGTGATGCGTTGCACTCTGTGCACCCTGCATTTACTGGGGATAATTGTAGTCCGTGGGGTTTGCTGCATGCTTCACCCAGCCATTACAAGGACCTATACGAGCAGCTCTTTAAAAAATTTACTTGTATCGCAGCTCATGTAAAGCAGACCAAGGCCTGTTGTCCACATATGAACATAAGTACACATATTCAAAAGGGAAGTGGGGAAGCTAGAATGTCTAACCTAGGCTATGTGTGTGTGTGTGTGTGTGTGTGTGTGTGTGTGTGTGCAACAGAAAGTGAGGTAGAAAAGCTTCTTTCTGATGACTCGGAGCGCTTGACCACGATGGATCTTCTTAGCTTCACCTATCAAGTGGCCAGAGGGATGGAGTTCCTGGCCTCTAAAAATGTGAGTCTGAAGCCATACCTAATGCTCCTCAACTTAAAGCTATAAATTTTACAGAAGTTCCTCAGACTCATTCTTTTTAGAATGTTTGACTTATTAAAGCTAAAATATTACATTAAATAGATTCCAGATCTAATAGCGAGGAATGAAATCTCGCTGAAAAGAAATCATTTTCTTTGTTTCAAACTGAAACATTTTGGTTTATATCATGTAAATACTATATACACACACAGCAGTCGTTAAGGTTGCAACTGTTGCTCCAGCCTGAGTTTGCCAGAGCTCCCAAATTGTGGTGTTGAGGTGGCTTGAGAAAAGCCCAAACACTCAGAATAGAACATAAGAGTGTGTTTCTGTATGTTATGACATGTTATTAAACTATACTTTTGCATATTACTAAAATATATTATTAAAGGACCACACATCAGGTATGAATTTAGTTTATGGGATTCTAAATGCTTCCAGAAAGGGACCGGAAATCATCCAGCAGTATTTTTTTTTTTTCAGACAATGTTTACAGAGAGAAAGCTGTAGAATAAAGACAGATGAAGAGTTTATATAGAAAATGAAACAATATAAGAATTTCAGATTAATTTCAGAGTAAGATTAACAACAGTTAAAGAATTGATGAATATCTTACTGACTGATTGAAAAATGTCTCTTTGTTATCTACAGTGTGTTCACAGAGATTTGGCAGCTCGAAATGTCCTGCTCTCTCAGGGGAAGATTGTGAAGATCTGTGACTTTGGGCTGGCCAGGGACATAATGCACGACAAAAACTATGTATCCAAAGGAAGCGTAAGTGTCTTTTCTTCTTTGCTATGCTTTTTTTGTGTTGAATGCTTCCCACATAAGAATACAATGTGGTGTCGATGAGGCATCAGTGCATTTTATGGACGGTTGTTAAAGTATCTCTCTCTCTCTCTCTCTCTCTCTCTCTCTCTCTCTCTCTCTCTCTCTCTCTCTCTCTCTTTCTACATACACAGACCTTCCTACCAGTAAAATGGATGGCACCTGAGAGCATTTTTGATAACCTGTACACCACTCTGAGTGATGTCTGGTCTTATGGCATTTTAATGTGGGAGATCTTTTCTCTGGGTACATGATCAGCTACTGAATATTTTAATTGATATGCCTTTTAAAATATACTGGACTGAGAAATATTCCAAGGAGTATTCTATTCCATTCTATTCTGAATTCATCTTCAATATAAATATATATGCTTTTGCAGGTGGGACCCCTTATCCTGGCATGGTTGTGGACTCCAGCTTCTATAACAAGATTAAGAGTGGCTACAGGATGGCCAAACCTGAGCACGCCTCTAGTGATGTGTAGGTTACACATCTCTCTACAGCACGTTGTTATTTCATTGGTATTGCAAGGTTTCCTGTCTGATTGGTCAATGCTTGTGTCAATGTAGTTATGAGCTGATGGTGAAGTGCTGGAACAATGAGCCTGAGAAGAGACCCACGTTCCACAGTCTGAGTGAAAGTGTGGCCACCCTGCTGCCGTGCGGATACAAGAGGGTACGATGTAGTAGATCAGTTGGTTCTATATGTTATCTAAGACTTCAGTCATTTTTACTGAATCTCTTTTGTCTTTCTATTCTATTTCCCTAGTCATGAAATCCAAACGTGTGTGCATCAGTAATCACTCTGTACACATTCTGCCTAAACTAGCTTCCTGTTTCCTGTGGTATTAATACAGTTTGTCAGCTCGAGCACAGCAACTAGGTGTGACACTCAAGTTAACGCTCCAACTGGCTTACACCCAACAGGACCAAAATCCACCCAGAGCATTCGCCCGTTAGCCATAATGACCTTCCCAAACATGCAGCACACATGGTACTTCAAAACTCAAGTTTCTCAGAGTCACATGGCCAGGGGCTAACTAGATTCTCTAATAGCATCCTGGGAAGGGGCGTGGTGGGAAATGTGGTTCTTTATAGGTTTTTCCAAATCCTCACAGAACCACAGAGCGGGTGTGTAAATGGAACAGAATGTTTGAATGAGCCATGTTTATAGCAGTGTTTAAGGAAATATAATGGAGAATATAGAGACCGCTAAAAATGATCGAATTTCCTTCGCCATTTCCTTCAAGCACTTTGAAAGAGCACACTTTAACGTTGTTATGGAATATGATATATTTTGTCCATTTGAGCATGATTTAGACTTAGTGAAACACCAATCTTACTTATTATCTTATTAGAACAGGATGATTTCCTCTTCAGCAAACATATGCATGTCTTAATTGGGTATCTGTCTAATAGCATGTGTTTGTATCTGTACAGAGCTATGAGCGTGTAAATAACGACTTCCTGAAGAGCGACCACCCGGCGGTGACCCGCGTTCAGTGTGTGCAAAGCGACGAGACCTACTTGGATGTGGCCTATAAGAACCAGTGCAAGATGAGGGAGCGTGAAAGCGGCTTTGAAGAGCAAAGACTCAGCTCAGACAGCGGCTACATCATCCCTCTGCCCGACCTGGACCCCCTTTCCGATGAAGAATACACCAAAAGAAACCGTCACAGGTAAGCAGCCCACATCCGGCTCTGCACATAGGACTAAAATATTGAATATTTGAATATTCTAATCAAATTGAATATTACTGGAAAAAATATGCTGTATCAATCAAATAAAACCTCTGTATGTGGTTAATAACTGTACTGTTATTTGATTGGAACAAAAGGAATGAGTTTTGCATGGTCTGATATTGTACTGTAGGCACATTTTAAAGACAGGTTTGTAAACTCAGTGTATGTGGTCAGATTTCTGTACAAACCGTTAGAGTAACTGCCTGCTGTCACAGATTGCTAAGCTGAGGGAGCACGCTGGTCGTGCCGGTGTAAAGGAATCAGACCCAACGCGGAGATGGACAGCGGACAGGGGTTTTATTTAATAAAAGAAACACAGAATCACAAGACGCAATACAAAGACGAGGACTGGCAAACTAA
>JAUCMX010000019.1:2772918-2950418 GCA_033459395.1 Hemibagrus guttatus
TGCTCTGTGTTTGTAATATGGTCAGAGCTTTGTTTGTTTAAATAGTTTGCTACTTTAGAAGAACTAAAGCTGAATGTATGTATTTTACCCAAATTATAGATTACTCACAGAATAGGATTTAAGACAGATAGAAGATAAGAAAGAAAACAACATAAAAGATCTCAGGTACGAACAGTTAGATCAGGTATGTTGATTTTGTTGGTCCAAATGCTTGTCTGGCTCCAGGAGATGTTTATTATGAGTTTATAGTGGATTTTTTTTATCAATACAGCAGGATAATTTTCATTAGGAGGGAATTGTGTTGTTTTTTTATCAGGCTAATATTTAAAAAATGCCTTCCAGAGAACTGAAGATCTGAAAAAAGTATTCATGCAAATGGTGTACATGTGACTGTGTGTGTGTGTGTGTGTGTGTGTGTGCGTCAAGGTGGTTTAGGGGGGTATGCAAAGCACTGAGCACTGTGGCATCTGTCAACCCCTCATGAAAATGAGGATCAGTTAAAGTGTAACTCTGACAAGTAGCTGAGCTGAGCGCAAAAGACAGACTCATGTAGAGACATGCACAAGTGTCTGGGGTTGCAACTGTGTGTACCAATGTGTGCTTGTCTGGCCAGACAAAGCATGCAAATTAATCACATATGTCAAGATAAGTCACAAAATACATCTAGTAATTGAACCCAAATGGGACAATATACTGTATGATCCAGGAAGATCACTTTTTCCACTTTTTTCCCACTTTGTCCATGTTTGTTGACTGCAAAAGCAGTTGCTAAATAACTAAATGCAAATATAGCCAATAAATAGTAAATGTTTACTGCGGAGTCGTTTCCTGTCTGTGTGATAGTGTGTGATATGAAACATCATCTATATACTCTACAGTTAATATTGATCCAGTCTCTGTTGATGTTGTCTGTGATGCTTCATTGTGACAGATCTATATTCAGTTGCTCAATACGTTGTCAGATCTGTTACTCAAATTGTCACTCAAAACACTCAGTGCCTGAGGTTCAACCAACCCAATAAACATCAAAGTAGTTATATTGTCATGGGGTTATTTAAAACAGAGAGAGAGAGAGAGAGAGAGAGAGAGAGAGAGAGAGAGAGAGAGAGAGAGTGAGAGAGAGAGACTGCTTAAATAGCAAATAAAAATGTATATAGTCATATTTATCCTGTATTTCCTATTATAATATTACGTTAAACAAAATATAAGGTTGTTAAACCTATTTTTAAACATTTTACAATTGCTACAAACAACATTATCTGCTAACCGAATAAGAGCTTCACATGAGGAAAAAGCTTCTTAAAACAGGATGAATAATCCTTTCTTTTTATTTAGATTTTATTTATCTCATTATAAGAAATATTCTATACATTTGCCCAAGATATTTTCACTTCAACAAGCATGTGTTGGAGACAGCCCAGCTTTAGAAGTACTTTAAAATAATGAAGTCATTTGTGCTTATCAATTTCATCTTATAAGCAGATTAATTAGGTTCTAACACACTGTTGTTCCTCTATGAACGTCATTGTTCAAAACATGTCACCACTTAAATACCAATTAAAGTATTATTCAGTTGACACCTCTGTCTCATCCAAATAATGTCTCAATGCTAGATAAAGCCTGCTGATGAGCTGAAACCCAAGTAGCATTGCTGAGCATGTGTGGATTGTTGGCTCTATCACATGACTGTGAGTTTGGAGTGTGAACTCTATCACATGACCATTCAGGCCATGTCTCACACAGCAGACTTCCTCTCTAGGTCTATGACGGTGGTCCCGAGGTGGTTCCATTTCTTATTTTAGGCTATGAATTAGAGCTAACAAGAGTTCTTGTTGAGTACTTACTGGATATGAAGCAAATCAATTGATTATTTTTGAGGTTCAAATGGATTTCAACAGACGCAGCAAAGTTAAAGCCAAAGGCAAAGAGTTTAAATGTGTCTTTTCGTTGTCATCACTGTGAAGGAACTGTTTCAAATGCTTGCTTTTATACCCTCACTTGTGCACCATAGGCCTACACATTGATGATGTCACCAAAGTGGAAATGTTGAGGATTACTGCAGTGCGTCATTTGGGAAATGGCCACAGACCTCAGACTCACCCTGAGACCTCTGGCACAAATGTGTTGCTATGTGAGTAGCTGGTGCATCTTTAATAAAATTCAGTGAGCATGTATACACACACACAAATGAAAATGATCTTTGGAGTGAAGAAGGGTGGAGTTATAAAAATTTTAAACTCCATTAATTGGCCAGTTGGCATGGTCAGGGGGCAGGCTCTTCATGCTAGACTTCTGGCTACAGATAGCACAAATATGACTTGAACCCAATTGCAGTTGCACAGACATTAGCAAGGTCAAACCACACCTGTACTGGCTAGCAAGTATTAAATCAAAGATTGCTTCCAGTTAGCCTGTGAAATAAAAAGCAATACTAAACGTGAGCTGATATTGCTGGGCTTCTCGGTGATACATCAGAATGATACAACGGCTAAGACATTGATGTGTTAACAAAAAGTTTGCCTCTGATGTCTTTCAACAGTAAACCGTGCAGATCCCCTGAAGTCCCTGGAGAGCGATGAAGTGAAACCCAACCATAGATTATTTTGTTTTATTGGCGCTAACAAGGGGATCAAATCCCATTTATGATGCATTTGGATTGCCGAAGTGTAATGGGGCCTAATCAGATTAGTTACCTCTCAGCCTTGTTCGATATGAAATTCTCTCTTTCAGGTGTAACTCGACTCCCTGGTTTAACATGAGTCTCTCTCTCTCTCTCTCTCTCTCTCTCTCTCTCTCTCTCTCTCTCTCTCTCTTTCCAGTATCGCTGTGAGAGTTTGTGCATGGTAGGCCTCTGCACCCTGCCTGGCTCTAATTACACACATGGACTGATGTTGTTTCTGTAGAGTCTCGAGGCCAGATTAAAACTCCTGAGTTGTAAGCGATACCTCCAACTGATTTATCACATGGACAAAAAACCCGCCGCCACGACATATTGTAAAACACTACGCATCGTTGTGCCAGGACAAACCACTCTTTTCTCTACATCGATTACAGTGCAGCCTCAACTGGAGACATTAAATCCTCCAGTACTCAATAACATTCAGACTTGCCTGAGTGCACCCATTGGGGCGTTTGTTCAAGGTGGATTTTTAAAGACATCCTTAAACACAAAATATCCAGTGAACATGAACATCCAATACGGTATGTTTTACAATAAAAACTGAGCAATGAGTTTAAATGTAGACACAGTCTTATTATACATTATTATACAGACTTTCTTATTACATATAAATATGTAATATATGTGATCCCCCCCACCCATTTCACTCTGGTAAACAAAGCAGCCATAATAAAAAGACAGTCTGTAATCACACACAAGACTCAGAGGCCTGACAGTGGGCAATTGTCTTAGGTAGCTAGGTACAGGAGACAAGTCATTTATATACAGTTGGTCTTATGACTGAGATAAACAGTTTGTACTCTGTCATGTGGACATGTGCTTGGGGTAAAATACAGTACCCAAATAAAATGCTCTCCTCTCTCTC
This sequence comes from Hemibagrus guttatus, assembly GCA_033459395.1. Classification (NCBI taxonomy): domain Eukaryota; kingdom Metazoa; phylum Chordata; class Actinopteri; order Siluriformes; family Bagridae; genus Hemibagrus; species Hemibagrus guttatus. The sequence continues at coordinate 2,776,464 of JAUCMX010000019.1, forward strand.
CCTCTCTCTCTCTCTCTCTCTCTCTCTCTCTCTCTCTCTTTCTCTCTCTCTCTCAGAGATAGGAGTAGAATCTAAAATACTCAAAAATGCAGCCCATCTAGCACCAATAACCATTCCATGGTCAGCATCACTGAGATAACTTGAGATCTTCCCCCATTTTCTTGATTTTATGTAATGTCCACCTGCCACATTATTGGCTGATTGTATCATATTAAAGTGGCTGCTAAGTTCATGTATATATATATATATATATATATATATATATATATATAATTAAGTATATAGTATACACTTTTCTGGCTTAGAAAAGTATATACTTATAGAGAGACAATCATTATAATATAATAGTAATGTCCTTGATCAGCTGTGGAAAAGAAGTCAATTTCCTAACAAATACAATAATGATTAAATGACAAATTATACTTTTCATTAATTTCCGTTATTTTATAAAGTAATTATTTTATACTTACTTTATTGTTTCACAAGAGAGAAAAGAGGAACGATACAGATAAGGACGAATTTTTACAGCTGCAATAATGTACTTTAAAGTAACGACTTAATAACATAACTGTTAATAAATTAATAAAAAAAGTGGGATGATTTATTAAGTTGTAATCGTTACCAAAACCTGGCTTGTTTGCACAGCTGATGAAGGACAGCTGATGTTTTGGTGCATTATAACAATTCTCTTTCTGCATGTGCCTCTCTTTTAGAAGCATCTTGTTACTGTTCTCGTTTAATCAGTAAAGTCACATACTCATTTCCACACTTTTGCTTTTTTTTTGCATTCACACATTAGTTACTTCCTGCTTGTCATGTGGCTTCAGCTATATGATTTATTGTCACCGTAGCATAAAAAATGTTGTGTTAATATATTGTTGGCCATTTTGAAAAAACACACTTCATCATCCGATAACATTTTTACACTGACCAGTATTATGTGGAATGATGAATTTTGCTACTGCTTGAAATATTTTTGTGTGTTTAATGTTTTCTTCTGCACCTTCATACAGATCACAGCTGTCTTCATGGAAGTAAACTGTAGCAACACAAATCCCTTGGCAGTTGTTTCCTTTTGAACTCAACATAAAATGGTTTTTTGCAATAAATAAATCATGTCTTTCCATGCACAATGAATCTTTTACGTTTATTCAGAGCACTCAGAGGACTGGATGGAGGACGAAAGAGAGCTGAAAGAGGTTAAGAGCATACAAACGTGTTGATAAGCTGAAAGCTGGATTTACAGGTAGCACAAGTTTTTTCACTATTCAGCTCCACCTTTATTTAGTTCAAGCTATAGATTTTGACTGTTGCTGGATGTCCAGACACTCAGCTAAATTTCAAAGCAGAGAAGTGCAAAGTTCACCTTGCTGCCTGTAGAGTTGAAGATCTTCAGTTTACCACCAGCTAACCTCAAGGTAATCATCTGTTCATCAGTAGCACACAATATGACACAACATTACTCTAACCAGTTAAAGGCCATGGAATAAATGTAGCTGAAGTAACCTGGAGTTGAAGAATCAGTATGTATTTATTAGGGAAATTATAGAGTAAAATTGGTTGGTTGTACGATCACTGATTCTCAACCCAAGAAAATCTCATTCTCAACAGCATGCAGCACTTTTATATTTTTATAAAGGGGGGGGGGGGGGGGGGGGGGGGTTCCAGGGTTGGGGGTTCGATTCCCGCCTCCACCATATGTGTGTGTGGAGTTTGCATGTTCTCCCCGTGCCTCGGGGGTTTCCTCCGGGTTCTCCGGTTTCCTCTCCCGGTCCAAAGACATGCATTGTAGGTTGATTGGCATCTCTAAATTGTCCGTAGTGTGTGATTGTGTGAGTGAATGAGTGTGTGTGTGCCCTATGATGGGTTGGCACTCCATCCAGGGTGTATCCTGCCTTGATGCCCAATGACACCTGAGATAGGCACAGGCTTCCCGTGACCCGAGAGTAGATCGGATAAGCGGTAGACAATGAATGAATGATAAGAAAATCCAGATTTTGTTTTCTTCATGTTTTACAGTTTGTTCTATCTTCTTGCTGCCTCACAACTGAAGCAAAACAAATATCAAAAGGAGGCCTTACCCAGAACAGAGGTCTTATCTCTATCTCTAGAAAAACCTATCTATCTCTAAAGCAGACACTGTCACACATCAGCTTTAGAGAAATATATTTAAAAAATGTATAAATTCGTGATATAAATTTATAAATGTATCCCTAATGAGCAAGGCAGAGGTAAAGGTGGTGAGGAAAAACACCCCGAGGCAAAATGAGGAAGAAACCTTGAGAGGAACTAGAAAGAGAAACTGATCCTCATCTGGATCACACTGGAGAGAGTGATTATATATTATTTCCCTTTTATAACTGTGCATTATATGGTCAGTAACCAGGAAATTCATTCTAGTTTTAACATGAAGTCTATCTTAACATGAAGATATCAACTGACTGAGATTTTAAAAGCAAAACTGTTCACATCAGCTTCATGTTTTTGATAATATTTTACATTGTAATATATTGAATGTATAGACAACAATAAGGTTATTAGTGACTGCACGGTGCTGATGTTTATGAAAGATGTCAGGTGGCCTTAACATATTTAATGGTCTATCATCTTCAGATGCTAATGCCAGAGAATATTCAACTACTCAGTTGAACTTAATCCTTCAATTGAGTGTTAAAATGTCTTCTAGCTCACTGATCTTGAAGATATTTCTTCTAGATGTTACTGCATTTTGTTGCACTCTGGTAAAATCGTGAAAAATCTTCCATCAGAACAACCACCACCACTACCGCTAATGCCCTCCCCACAGGGGTGCTGTGTGTGGGTGTGTGTGTGAATATCATGTGAGCTTAAATTCTCGTTATAGCCTGAAGATGCTAGTCTGTTGCCCCTTGCAAGCAGGAAAAGGATAAAGCTTTGTGTGTGTGTGTGTGTGTGTGTGTGTGTGTGTGTGTGTGTGTGTGTGTGTGTGTGTGTGTGTGTGTGTATGAGAGAGAGAGAGAGAGAGAGAGAGAGAGAGAGAGAGAGAGAGAGAGAGAGAGAGAATGGGCATCAACAGGTTCAAACTGAACCATTATAAGGATTTTAGCAGCTTTGTGTTATATGCTAGCACTTTGCAATGCGGTTCATCATCATTGTGTTTTACATTTCATTATACTGTAATTATGAAGAAACAGGAACAAAGCTCACTTACTCTTCATTAACCACTTTATGTTGGTCCGGGAGGATGCAGATCATATCCCATTAACGCTAAGCACAAGGCAGGAACATTTACCAGTCCATCACCGGACACACACACACACACATTCAATTTAGCATAACCAATTTAATACTGGGTTTTGGACAGTAGGAAAGCAGAGAACTTAGAGGTTCTTCCCACAAACACGTGGAGAACATGTGAAACTCTGCACAGAAAGTAACCTAAGCTCAGGATCGAACCTTAGGCTGTGATGCTGCAAGGTTACCAGCTGCACCACCATGCCACCCTGAACAAAGCCTGTTCTGTAGAAAACTGCTCAATGTTTTAGCTGTTCTTATTCCGCAAGTGGGGCATGCAAAACCCACGGGTCAAAGTAAGCTAAAAACGCTCTAGGTTTTATCGTTGCAGATTCAGCGTATCACTTGTAGTTCATTACATTGTTTACTGATTCAATACTGTACTCTGGGGTTAATCCATCTTGCAACTCGCTTCTCATATCAAAAACATGATTCATTAGACTACATAACCCATATCATGATTTTAACATGAATATAGCGTAACATTGAGGACATAAATACATACAAACTGAAAAAAACTCCAAGTTGTACCAAGTAAGAAAAAGACTTTTAACCTACCGTCCTACTGTAAAGAGATATGGGAGCTTTATAACACTGTACTGGCTCCCAGAATCAGGATTCTCTGCCAAGCACAGATCAGATTTTGCACTATACAATTTCACAGCAAGACCTGTGACGCTTGCATGCTTGCAGGTCTACCATGTAGCCAGGATAAAGATCAGAAGGGATGAATCATGATGTGTTTTGGCTACTAGGTGCTCTCTTTCATCCCTTCCAATTCTGCTCTACCTCATCCCCCACACAGAACAAAGATTTTTTTTCTTAAACCTGCCAAAGAAGAAGCTCTGCTATGGCTTCTGCAGTGGTACTACAGCCTGCTAGTAGCTCTCTTTCTCCTCCTAGTTTAAGCTTCAAATCACCAACTGGGTGCCTTTGATTGCAGCTCAAATTGATTACATAAAATGATATATTTATATAATATTTTTTTATTTACAAATTTGTCAATTCTCTGCGTAGTAGCAGTATTTATTCCTTTTATCTTCGCGTAACTTGGTGTAGTATCTGTGACATGAAGCCCAGCAGATCCATAGGTAGAAATTGGTTAAAAATCTCCGAAATCAAGAAAATGTCTTTTCTGCTTCTTCTCCTTTATATTTTAATTCTCTTTACCCTGCTAGTTTAAACTGTAGGTAAAAGATATTTTGGTAAAACAACACTCTACAAGTTTATTCCTCTAAGCTGGAAAAACCAAACCATCTGGTAATCAGATGTTGCAGAAAAACAACATCTTGGCTTACTTACCTTTTATATGGCAGTAAAGGTTTAATTAATTGAGTGAAAAATGGTGGACCATTGACCCATAGCAAATCACTGAGATAGAGAGATTTTACTGAGGTTGTTGAATCAAATTAACACTTTAGAATAGCTATTACTGTTAAAAAAAAAATAGAAAAATAAAATATAGAGAGTGCTATAACCTGTGTTTCATTAATTATGACTTCATATTCATTTTTATTCGATCTCAAACTAAACTGCTTCGCAAATTAAACAAGCCTTGAGATGAATGTTGTTTCACATTTTATCAAGTTGTTATTAGTGATTACAAAACCAAAAAACCTTTAGATACTTGTTTGGTGTGTTGGAGTCTGTAGTGCTGGCAGGTGTTTTATAGCCATTGCCAGACTGCATGATGTCAGGCTGTATTTACCGCAAAAACTGAGCAAACATGTTCTTAAATAGCATTGTTTTCAAACTTAGATTTGATTATCTTTGGCATATGTCGGTGCATTTACAAATCAAAATGACAGTTTTACAGCCATCAAATGGTGGCACGAAGCCTGGTGTATGAAAATTGTTCAAGGCATCAGTGTGGAAACAGGGGTTTTTAACATGCTGAAAAGGAAACACAATTAAAGGAAACAGCAATTGTGCTATCATACATTCTGAATCACATCCAGTCTCATGTGGTCCTGAGTTAAAATTTGCCTCTGGAATACTACGCTGTTTTTTTCTTTCTTTTTTTTCATTAGTCTCTCATTACTGTAACCACAGAAGCCGTTGAAGTGTATGAGAAATATGGGAGAAAATATTGCGCATATGAATGGGTGCCTTTGATTGCTGCCTTGCGTCTAAATTGAACCTCGGTTTGGTGAAATAAAAATAAAGCTGTAATTTCGTTTGAGTTCGGCAATTCTGTGGTATCCTTGTGTAGCAGTACTTATTCCTTTAAGCTTTGTGTAAATTTGGAAAATCTGAGATATTATGGAAATGTATTTTCTGCTCTATTTTATTTTTGAGTAACAGATTTTCTCTCATACTGGCATGCATTCTAAAGAAAGAATAAAATCTGGTTGACTAAATACATGAAAGTTTGCCATTCTTTTATGATTATAGATAGCTTATAAGTTTTTAAGCTTTTTAACGAGAGCAAAGTCCTGATATAGGGTCTGAATTCTCCCTTTCTTTCATTTCTCCTGTCTATATTTCTCTCCACTCAAAGCACACAATTTATTGCCAACACTGTCTTTGTGTTTTAGCATCTCCGTCCTTTTGCTAAATCTTCTAATTAAACTAAATGTGGAACAATACAAAGCGGCCAAGAGGTGAGTTTCATTCCCTGAAATAGTGAGATCCCACTGATTAACAAAGCAATGATTTGTTTCATTCAGTCAAGATACAGTCCCCTCTGAAAATATTGCAAGTTTTTTTGTTTGTTATATTTCCATAGAAGACATTTGAGATTAAAATATAAATAGGAGACAATAGATCAGAATTTCAGCTTTTAGTTGTTGATGTTTACTTAGAAAGGGATGGTTTGGCTGACCACTAAGTTCATTTCCAAAAGTATAGGAACAAATAAAAGGAAATTAGCAGTGTAAACATTAACAATGGGTTTACAATGAAATTTTATCTCTAAATAACTTTCCCGTATGCTATTACGTCTTTTTCCCATAATGACTGTGTATTGCTGATCCTGCGAATCAGAAATACTATAAAAAAAGACACAGAAAAAGAAAAATACATCTATAACTTCCTAAGGCCTAACATTTTTTGAAAGGGCTAGTTCAAGCCTTTTATTGAAAGTTTTTTTTCAAGTTGCAAGTTGAAGCTGAGGTAGGAATTTTGCTGAAAGCTGCCCACGAATTTCTGTGAGGTGTCCTTCACAAAAGCTTCACATTACAGTAAAACCTGCCAAGTGTCTACTCAAAAGTGGGGTCACAGCTGTCACAATATCTGTGTGATTGAAATTACCAAGAGCAAAGATCCACTTCCAATGGCAAAATAGCAAATACTCGTACTAAAAAAAAATTTTGTATAACTCGTTTTTCTGCATCGTAACTGAAAGTCCACCCAGGGTTACTACATAATCAGAGAACTTATTTCAGCTGCCTGTGGCCCGTGAAGACGTAGTATTTGTATGAGAAAGTCTGTATGTATTGTATCTGGTACACAAGTTAATGATTTTGAAAAGCTAAACTATATATATTTTAAAGCTAAACTAGCTTTAACAGAAGCTAAACTTCTGTACACAGTTTATCAAACTGTCCATGGTAATTCTCTCATTTATTGTTTTTCCCAAAAAAATACTGTATAAGCATTGTATATATCTTAAAGAAAGATCCTAGATTTGTTTTGACAGCCCCTTGGGTTTCTTGATGCAGTTTGTTTGATTGTTCTGTAACTGTATCTGGTTTTCTGTATCTATAGTGAACTCCTAGGACAAGCGTCTTAACTATTTTTGTCATTTCTGACGGCGGCTCTCTGTACCAGAACTAAATTAAAGCATTTACAGAATGATTATCTACAGAGACAGTAAAAATGCCCCAGCACTATGGTAAATATAAAGTAAAACATAGGTTGATTAGTCAATCTAACATGTTAGGTTAAATAACAATAGTAAACAATATTCATCTTAGCATTCTAGTTTTTTTATGAGTTACACAGCCATAATAAAAATGACCTTTCCTCAGTTCCTGCAATATTGGGCCACTCTTCAGTATGATCCAACATCATCCTCTTTATACTCCGACCTTCAAGTCCGTGTTCCGAACAAAGAACATGTTTACCAAGCACCCATGCCTTGCAAGTAGCCCCAGCTTGGCATGGTATAGTCTTTGAAGGGTGTTGGTAGGTTAAGTGGTTAAAGCTCTGGGTTGTTGATCGGGAGATCATAATTCAAGCCCCAGTACCACCAAGCTACCACCATTGGGCCCTTGAGCAAGGCCCCCAACCCCCCCTCACTGTACAGTAATGTATATGTGACAAATAAAATAAAGTCTACTTAACTTTAGCTTAGTTCCAAGAAGCCTTTTGTTTGCAGCAACATTTCATGATTGGAAAGTCTTTATGAGGTCAAAAATGATAATGGGTAGGTATAGGAAAAATCCAGATAGGAAGTAGTATGTCACCATGTGGCAACAGTGAGCACTAGAGAGTTAATAGCAAACAGACTTTGACATTTTTTGTTAAATTTGATTAATTTGAGAGCTCCCAGTACAGAAATTAAAAGCAGGAATAAAGTAAATCATGTGTACACTTTCCAATATGACCTTTTATTTAGTATTTTATTTAGTCTTTTCTTTTTAGTGTGGTCTTTAATAATGGCTAGAGTGTTTAGGTTTTTATTGACTTTGTGACTGGCTGTTTTTTATTTTTGTTGTTTCAATGTGTCCTAGAAAACACTTTGGTCAACGGTAGTTGTTTTGTGCTATAGAAGGTGCTATAGACATAAAGTTTGAATTGTATTGTATTGTATTGTATTGTATTAGTATAAGTGTGCAATTAAGTGCAATTAATTTCGCACTTCTGGCACTTTTCACTGAGAATAGAATGAGACAATAAATTCCTCTCAGTAGAGTGCATACTGAATAGATTTGTTATTTATTCATGAAAAGATTTTTCATCTTGATAAGACACATCCTCATTTCTACCTGAACACGTGGAATTCCCCACCGTTTAATCACAGGTATCACAAGACTTCCTTGACCAAGGTTCACTGATGTGAATCATAGTGAAACCATCATGGTAAACATGTCAGGATGATGTTGTAAGTTCTGTTCTCGTTTGATCTGAAAGATGGAGTGGCTCTTGACTGTTTTTGGTAGATATCTAGAGGAAGCAACCGGGAATGATACATTTGCCTTCTCCAACCACCCAGCAGCTTGTGGGTGTCTGTTTAGCAAGCTTGCATTATTTCAACTGATCAAATTAGCCTTGCCTTTGCATTTCAGCAGCAATAACTAAAATGGAAGACTCTGCTACTACCTAACTAGCAAACAATAAATACCAAACTTAAAAATTAAAAATAAATTGCAATGTTAATGCAATGTCCTTTTAGAAAACAGGTAGAAAAACTATTTATCCATCTAGTTAAAAATCTGATGGTGTTATCTAAGCTTACCCTTCACCTTATTTTTTAGTTTTCAATATGTTCATCTAGAGAACAGGCTTGGACAGGCTTGAGTCTGGAGACATGGAAAGTTGGATTAATGCGAAGGGCCTGGGGAAGCTTGAGTCGGACGGATACTGGGTTGAGAACTTTCAAGATTGTGAATGGACTGACAAAGCAAGGAGCGAGCTTTCGACAGGCAGTTTTCAGGGGCAGATCACGAGTGTACAACCAAACTCGTTGGCCAACGTGGTAGGGGTGTGCCAGGTGGCGCTTATGTTTGGCCTATCGAGTGTAGCTTTGGGATGAGCGGATAAGCACTAAGGAGGTCCTCCTCCAGACCTGTCGACACTGTTTAACCAGAGCAAGTGCAGAAGGAACTGAGGCTTCCACTTCTTGGTGGGAGAACAGAGGCGGTTAATAGCCATAAGTGGCCTGGAAAGGGGAGAGGCCCTTGGCAGCAGAGGGAAGAGAGTTGTGGGCATATTCCACCCATATGAAGTTGGATGACCAGGACGCCGGGTCTTCAGAGCAAAGGATTGGGAGACCGGTCTCCAACTCTTGGTTTAATTGCTCTGTCTGGCTGTTGGTTTGTGGGTGCAAGCCAGATGAGAGGCTGATGGAGATACCCAGGAGGAGGCAGAACTCCTTCCAGAACTTTCGAGGTGAACTGCGGGCCCCGGGCTGACGCAATATTACAAGGCAACCCATGTAAGTGGAAGACTTGTAGTAGTAGGATCTGGGCAGTCTCCTTGGCGGAAGGTAGTTTGGCCAAGGGCATGAAGTAGTTCATTTTGGAGAAGCAGTCAAACACAGTAAGGATGGGGGTGTGGCCGGCAAATGGTGGTAGACTGGTGATAAAATCCAGGGAGATATGGGACCAGGGTCGTCAGGGAGTCAGAAGGGGGCACAGGAGACTGGCTGGCACGGTTTTGGACAATTTATGCTGGGCACAGGTGGAACAGGCTGTCACAAATCTCTGGATGTCATGCCTGAGTGAAGGCCACCAGAAAGGCTTCTGGAGGTTGGATAAGGTAGAAAACCCTGGGATGACAGCAGAGGTGACTGCTGTGGCACCACTGGATAACCTGAGATCTAAGTTGGTCTGAGTCTAAGAGATCTAAGAGTCTGTTCTTGGGACAACCATCTGGAACCGGTATCCCGGAGGTTGCCTGCTGCACTCTTCTCTCGATTCCCAGGCAAAAAGGGAGGATGTGTTCAGGAGCCAGGTCATCCTCATCGGGGACGAATTGCCGTGAAAGGGTGTCAGGCTTCCCACTCTTCGAGCTGGGGCGGAATGAGATGGTGAAGTTGAAACACCCAAAGAACAGTCCCCAACAAGCCTGTCAAGGATTGAGTCGCTTGGCCGTCTGAAGGTATTCTAGGTTTCTGCGGTCTGTCCATACGATAAAAGGCTCTGCACCTTCCAACCAGTGTCGCCACTCCTCCGGGCCAGTTTCACCGCAAGGAGCTCCCGTTTACCGATGGCATACTTCTTTTCAGCTGGGGAAAGACAGTGAGAGAAGGCGCAGGGATGAAGGCAATTGTCCTTGCGGGCCAACTGGGACAGGACGGCCCCCACACCAAGGTCTGATGCATCCACTTTTACCACAAACTGGCGGGACGGGTCCGGAAGTGTCAGGATAGGAGCCATCGTGAAGAGTCTCTTAAGTCAGGCAAAGGCTTGTTTTGTGTCTGGGGTCCACATAAAAGGGTGAAGTGAGTTGGTGCAGGGGTGCCGCGATGGCACTGTAATCTCTGATGAACTTTCCGTAGAAATTGGCAAACCCCATGAACCGTTGGAGCTGCTTCCAGCTTTCAGGGTGCTTTCAGCTTTCAGGAGCCAGCGCTGGAGCACCGACCGAACATGGTGGACGTGCTCCTCCAGAGAGCAGGAGAAGATGAGGATGTCATCCAAGTAAACAAAGACAAACCAGTTGAGGTAGTCTTGAAGGATGTCGTTGACCAGCGCTTAGAACACTGCCAGGCCAGTGAGCCCAATCAGCATGACCAGATACTCATAATGGCCTGTTGGGGTAAAGGCTGTCTTCCATTCATCTCCCTCTCGGATATGCACCAGATGATAGGCATTGCGGAGATTGGGCTTGGTGAAGACTGTGGCCCCCTGGAGGAGCCCGAAGGCAGTGGACATGAGAGGTAAGGGGTACTGGTTCTTGATGGTAATGGCATTGATCCCACAGTAGTCGATGCATGCCCACAGGGACCCATCCTTCTTCCCTACAAAGAAGAACCCAGCCCTGGCAGATGAGGAAGATGGACGAATGAGGTGTCTCTTTCGGTACCGTCACCTAGTAGAGATGACCACGTGGAGGGGTGGTGCCAGGCAGGAGGTCTATGGCACAATCTTATGGGCGATGAGGAGGTAAGGAGGCTCTGGCTTTGCTGAATGCCATCCCCAGGTCATGATAGGTGGAGGGTACAGAGCTAAGGTCAGGGGGTGGTTCGTCCACATCGGCCACCATGGTCGGAGGTGTAGGGCCTAAGCAATGGGCTAGGGTGCCCCATTCCAGAATGTGGCCGCTGGTCCAGTCCAGGTGGGGATTGTACTTCCGAAGACACTGAAAACCCAACATGACCGGGGCGAATGGCAACGGGATGAGGAGAAAAGACATCCACTCTTGGTGATGTTCAGAGATGGTGACAAGTAAGGGCTTGGTGTGATGGGAGGCATGATGTAGGACGTGGCCATCCAAAGCCCGAACCTCAGGGGGAGAGGGCAGGGGCACCGTCTTGAGGCCTAGTTGTTGGGTAGTTCCTGGTTCATGAATTTGGAATTGGCCCCAGAGTCCACAAAGGTGGACAGGTCATGGCACTGCTGGTTGACAGAGATGCGAACCTTGAGGAGTTGCTTGAAAGGGACCGTGGATTTTAGACTCGCTGCTGGCCCTTCCTTCAGTGACAAGCCCGGCCCTTTGCTGGGCAGGAAGTAGCAAAGTGTCCAGCCTCTCCACAATACAGGCATAGTCCTGAGGCCCGGCGCCTGTCCTTCTCAGTTGGTGATAAGTGACGATGGCCGGAAGTGGCGTCGCGAAACCGGAAGTGGCGTTGTGAAACCGGGAATGCACGCTGCGTGACCTCACACTATCTGTCTGTCTGTCTATCTATCTATCTATCTATCTATCTATCTATCTATCTATCTATCAAATCAGTGAAACTTACCAAAATACTGGGTTGTTTTCACTATCCAGTGGAAGCATTGAACTAAATCCTCATGTAAAATAACATGAACTAAAGAATAGACCAAACTAATTGCTTAAACCAGCAGCTGGATTATGTTTTCCACCTGTACAAAAAAATTAATACAGGATAATATTAGCAGCAGCATGTAGACTGCTTTAATTTACAGAATTTGGCAGAAACCCAGAGCAACTTACATTTATATTAAACATCTAAGCAATTAAGGGTTTAGAGTCTTTCTCAAGGACCCAGCAGTGGCAGTTTGGTGGTCCTGGGATTAAACTTACAACCTTCTGAGCAGTAGTCCAACACCTTAACCACTAAGCTACCACTTTATCACAGGGGAATGAGTCTTTCTGGATGATCAATACACTGCAGTTTCCCCAGAAGTAAGACGACTGAAGAATCAGGAGACTATCAGCAGGGGTACAATAAAAGAGAGTCTGAGCAACCCATTGTTACGGGGGCAAGTGCCCCCGATGGACCACTAGGGGTCTTCAGCAGGGGTTTTGTTTATTTATCCATGTGTTTGCTCTAGCCACGCCTTTCCCTAATGTGTTCATGCCTGTCACCTGTTCCTAATGTGTCTGTAATCATGTTCCTTATTTATAGTGGCCGTCTGTCTCCCTTTCTTGGCCAGTCTTCGTCTTAGTGTATGTCCGTGTGCTTCTATGTTGTTTATTTAATAAAACCCCTGTCCGCTGTCTAACTCCGCGTTGGGTCTGCTTCCTTTACACCGGCTGCATCATCATCTTCATCACCACCATAATCTGTAGCAGCGATCCGTGACAGAAAGACTGGCCTAAACCGTACAGACCCAACGCGGCGCGAGGTATGCGAGGCTTCCTTTTTTCCCCTGATCTCCCTAGCACGCCCCGTTTGGATTTTTTGTTCCCTCCGGCACATCTTTCCGCGTCTGTTTTCTCCATAGCGGAAAGATGTTTTTAACCTGCCTTTTTTTTTTTTCTTTTTGTGCCGGCACTCGCTCCGCTATTTTCCCTGTGAGGAATACGTCTCCGTTTCCGGTGGAGCGTATTGCCTCACTTCCGTCGGCGGAGTGGAGTACCGGCTACCCTCGCTTCAGTTTTTTGAGTTTTTCGTTTTTCCCGGAGTGGATTTTTTTTTTTCCTTTTCTCCCTATAGACCTGTTTTCCTGATCCGGTGAGGTCTCCTGCTTGGATTATTTTTTTGTTTTTCTTCGGTATGGGTGCATTGCTCCGCCTCTTTCCTGTGGGGGGCGTTTTTCTCTTCCTGTTTCCATACAGGACGCCGCCTCACTTCTGTCGGCGGAGGATGGCCCCGATGAGACCTGTTTCTTCTTCCTCTTCATCGCCGGGACTCGCTCCGCCTTATTCCTCATCGGCGGAGGAGATCGCCGGCCACACCTCCCTCCCTCCCTCCCTGTGGGGGCCTTCGGCCCAGCCGGGCTGAGATCGTCGCTCATCTCGACTACGCGTCAGGGGACGTCGTTCGGTGCTGCTGCTCGGCGGTGGACGTCGTTCGGTTCTGCTGCTCGGCGGTGACGTCGCTCGGCCCCCCTGCTCGGCGGTGGATGTCGCTCGACGCTTCTGCTCGGCTGTGGACGTCGTTTGGGACCCTCCGGCCTTACCGTCGTGCCCGTCTCTCCCCCCATTTGCCTCGCTTTGCTCCTCGCTCCTCCCACTCACCTCACCGGGTTCCTCGCTCCCGCCTCCTGCCTTGCCTTGCACCTCGCTCCCCCCACTTGCCTTGCCTTGCTCCTCGCTCCCCCCCCTTGTTGCCTCTCCGTGTTCTTCGCTCCTCTCTGGGTTTCCCTGGTCCGAAGGGTGTTCCGGACTAGGGGGAGGGGTTGGCGCGTCGGGAGCCGCGCCGTAGGGGGGGGGTACTGTTACGGGGGCAAGTGCCCCCGATGGACCACTAGGGGTCTTCAGCAGGGGTTTTGTTTATTTATCCATGTGTTTGCTCTAGCCACGCCTTTCCCTAATGTGTTCATGCCTGTCACCTGTTCCTAATGTGTCTGTAATCATGTTCCTTATTTATAGTGGCCGTCTGTCTCCCTTTCTTGGCCAGTCTTCGTCTTAGTGTATGTCCGTGTGCTTCTATGTTGTTTATTTAATAAAACCCCTGTCCGCTGTCTAACTCCGCGTTGGGTCTGCTTCCTTTACACCGGCTGCATCATCATCTTCATCACCACCATAATCTGTAGCAGCGATCCGTGACACCCATAGTCTAAACACAAGCTGAATACAGTCGACTTGTACACTGAGATGTACGTGCACACTCAAGAACATTTAAATAATGCTCAAGGCGAAAAGAGGAGAAAAGTAGAAAAACATGAACATTGGCAAAAACATCACGAGTGAAGAAAGAACAGACACCTGTACATTATGGGTTTTATAAGTAAGGAACAGAGCAAAAAAATATCTAAGTATAAGCTGATATGTTATTCAGTTTTATTCTGATCTCATTATCAGCACTTTTATATGCTGAACACTCTCTGTTTTCACACACACAACTAAGTGGACATAAGCTCACTTGACCAACTATGAGTTTTATAAGGTACAAATGACACCAAAGGACCTAAATGCATGAGTGATATAAACATCTCTCTCTCTCTCTCTCTCTCTCTCTCTCTCTCTCTATCTCTCTCTCTCTCTCTCTCTCACCAATCAGACCAAAAACATTTTTTATTGCCACGCATTGCAGCAACTGCTGATAAAGCATTGAGTGACGAACGTAAACAAAAGGTGTCAATGGTAATAATGGTATATAAAGAGTAAAATAATGTTAATAAATAATAAATAAGTAATAAATAAGCAAACAAACAAATAGACAAACAAATGCGTATAAACTCATATTTGCCTATATTACATTCGTGTGAGAGATATTTACATATAAATTACTCTTCTGTAACATATTTGCATTAATATTCATGAGATTAGCTTCTACTGTAAGAATATTTTTTCAGTTATTTACATAATTTGCTGATAATCTGGTGAACTCTGGGACAAAATTGACAAGAGTATAATGGTGCATGTGTTTGTGTTTATTGTGTGTAGAAAAGCATGTCTAATGGTAATGTATTTAGTGCATGATAAAAGAAAAGCATATTGTGTGTCAATCTTTTGTCTGATTGTGGTTCAGTTGTTTTGTTTTTGGTTTTAATTTTAATCAGGTAATCAGCTAGGCTGTAGTAGTTTATTTATTGTGTAAATTTACACAATATGTCCAATTAATAATGTCCAATTAATTATTTATTCATTCAGGTGTGTTTTGTCACTTGGAGTTTTCAAGGCTGTAAGTAAACAGCCCTGACCTGTCGAGGCATGGACTCCACTCCATCCCTGAAGGTGTGCTGTGGTATCTGGCACCAAGATGTTAGCAGCAGATTGTTTAAGTCCTGTAAGTTGCGTGGTGGGGCCTCCTTGGATCAGTTTGTTTGTCCAGCACATCCCACAGATGCTCGATTGGATTGAGATCTGGGGAATTTGGAGGCCAAGTCAACACCTCAAACTCATTATTGGGCTTATCAAACCATTCCTGAACCATTTTTGCTTGGCGGCACGGTGCATTATTCTGCTGAAAGAGGCCACAGCCATCAGGGAATACCATTTCCGTGAAAGGGTGTACATGGTCTGCAACAATGCTTAGGTAGGTGGTACATGTCAAAGTAATATCCACATGGATGGCAGGACCCAAGTTTTCCCAGCAGAACATTGCACAAAGCATGACACTCTCCACCGGCTTGCCTTCTTCCCATAGTGCATCCTGGTGCCAGGTGTTCCCCAGGTAAGTGACTCACACACACCCGGCCATCCACGTGAAGTAAAAGAAAATGTGATTCATGAGACCAGACCACCTTCTTCCATTGCTCAGTGGTCCAGTTCTGATGCACACAGGCCAGCCTTTGCTCCCAACATGCATCAATGAGCCTTGATCAATGAGCCCATGACCCTGTTGCCATTTCACCACTGTTCCTTCCTTGGACCACTTTTGATAGATACTGACCACTGCAGACCGGGAACACCCCAAAAGAGCTGCAGTTTTGGAGACAATCTGATCCAGTGGTCTATCCATCACAATTTGGCCCTTGTCAAACTCACTCAAATGCTTATGCTTGCCCATTTTTCCTGCTTCTAACACATCAACTTTGAGGACAAAATGTTCACTTGCTGCCTAATATATCCCACCCACTAACAGGTGCCATGATGAGGAGAATACAGTAAGTTAAATTAAACATAGCAGTGCAGATATGAAGCACAGTTGTGGATTTAACCATATTTACATCAGTGGTAGATAATAAACATGAAGTACCTTGAGAGTCTAGGAAATAGTGTTAATAGTTGTAGTAGTGCAGTGTGAGAGTGTTGGTGCATGGTGGTAGGATTGGGGATGGGATAAGCATTAATGCGAGTGGAGTTTGAGAGTTTTCTCAGCATGAGGAAGGACAGCGGGAAATCATTTAACTCTGCTGTGTTTTGGTTGGCTGGGATGTGGTGAAGAATGATTTTGCAGAACTTGACCTATATTTCTCCTTGCAGTTTGTCTCCAAAAGTGGTTGTGTCTGATGTATGATGAGTCCCAACTCCTTTGCTGCCATATCAGAAGATAGATAGATAGATAGATAGATAGATAGATAGATAGATAGATAGATAGATAGATAGATAGATAGATAGATAGATAGATAGATAGATAGATAGATAAATACAACTTTATTTCCATTGCAAAGCACAGGTACATAGCAATGGAATGCATGCTTTATTTACAGTGGTGTGAAAAAGTGTTGGCCTGATTTCTTATTTTTTTGCATGTTTGTCACACTTTAATGTTTCAGATAATCAAACACATTTAAGTATTAGTCAAATATAACACAAGTAAACACATCATGCAGTTTTTAAATGAAGGTTTTTGTTATTAAGGGAAAACAAAATCCAAAACTACATGGCTCTGTGTGAAAAAGTGTTTGCCCCCTAAGCCTAATAACTGGTTGGTCCACCCTTAGCAGCAACAACTGCAATCAAGCGTTTTCCATAACTTGCAATGAGTGTGTTACAGCGCTGTGGAGGAATTTTGGCCCACTCATCTTTGCAGAATTGTTGTAATTCAGCCACATTGGAGGGTTTTCGGGCATGAACCACCTTTTTAAGGTCATGCTACAGCATCTCAATCGGATTGAGGTCAGGACTTTGACTAGGCCACTCCAAAGTCTTCATTTTGTTTTTCTTCAGTCATTCAGAGGCGGACTTGCTGGTGTGTTTTGGATCATTGTCCTGCTGCAGAACCAAAGTTCGCTTCAGCTTGAGGTCACAAACAGATGACCGCACATTCTCCTTCAGGATTTTTTGGTAGACAGCAGAATTCATGGTTCCATTTATCACAGCAAGTCTTCCAGGTCCTGAAGCAGCAAAACAGCCCCAGACCATCACACTACCACCACCATATTTTACTGTTGGTGTGATGATCTTTTTCTGAAATGCGGTGTTACTTTTACGCCAGACGTAATGGGACACAGACCTTCCAAAATGTTCAATTTTTGTCTCGTCAGTCCACAGAGTATTTTCCCAAAAGTCTTGGGGATAATCAAGATGTTTTCTGGCAAAACTGAGATGAGCCTTTAAGTTCTTTTTGCTCAGCGGCGGTTTTCATCTTGGAACTCTGCCATGCAAACCATTTTTGCCCAGTCTCTTTCTTATGGTGGAGTCATGAACACTCACCTTAACTGAGGCAAGTGAGGCCTGTAGTTCTTTGGATGTTGTTGTGGGGTCTTTTGTGACCTCCTGGATGAGTTGTCGCTGCGCTCTTGGGGTAATTTTGGTCGGCCGGCCACTCCTGGGAAGGTTCTCCACTGTTCCATGTTTTCACCATTTGTAGATAACGGCTCTCACTGTGGTTCGCGGCAGTCCCAAAGCTTTAGAAATGGCTTTATAACCTTTTCCAGACTGATAGAAAGTAATTGAGATCTTTCTCATTTGTTTTTGAATTTCTTTGGATCTCCGCATGATGTCTAGCTTTTGAGGATCTTTTGGTCTACTTCACTTTGTCAGGCAGGTCCTATTTAAGTGAGTTCTTGATTGCGAACAGGTGTGGCAGTAATCAGGCCCGGGTGTGGCTAGAGAAATTTGAACTCAGGTGTGATAAACCACAGTTAAGTTATGTTTTAACAGGGGGGGCAAACACTTTTTCACACAGGGCCATGTAGTTTTGGATTTTGTTTTCCCTTAATAATAAAAACCTTCATTTAAAAACTGCATGATGTGTTTACTTGTGTTATCTTTGACTAATATTTAAATGTGTTTGATTATCTGAAACATTAAAGTGTGACAAACATGCAAAAAAATAAGAAATCAGGAAGGGGGCCAACACTTTTTCACACCACTATATTTATATATATATATATATATATGTGTGTGTGTGTGTGTGTGTGTGTGTGTGTGTGTGTGTGTGTGTGTGTGTGTGTGTGTCTTTGTTTCTGTGTGTCTGTGTGTGTGCAAATCTGTGCAGAAGATGGATTTAATGACATTATGGAATATTTCTAGCCGATTGGTGAGTTAAAGGTGTATTTCGTAAGATTTCTCAAAAAATGTCAAGTTTGGGTCTTTTCCATTTAGTAGATGGAGCTGAATAAGATTTAAATGATGTTTGAGAGTAGCATTAGTATGTATTGTCATGACATTACTTTCAAGCAACTGTGAACATACAAAATCCAGGTCATAACAGTTTATGAAAATGGTCACGAATGCAGTCGCTGACGCAAGCTGAGGCATTAGCAGTGGGTGGGGTAAAGGGTTTGTAAGGGAGTGTCTATAAAATGACTGACGGAATTGCTGTTTGAACACATGCATTCCGGTATTATTGGACAATTATTCAATTATTCGTAATTATCACATGCACCACCTTTGTAAACATAATTTCTCAAATTCCACATATGACCTAATATTCATTGTATGCTGACATTTCTGTTTCTGCTGTTTCATTATTAGAGTTTTGCATTTCTAGCTTTTTTAGTTATAGTCCTAGTCGGTATAGTATTGCTTTTTCTTGCTGTTTTTTTTTTTCACTTACTCATTTTTTCACTCAGGTTTGCAATATCAAGCGAACATGGATGTTCACAGCATCAGCAGTAAATGAAGTAGCACTTCCTACCTTTGAAAGAGGTTAAATATTGATACTAATATTATGCTTTAGATCACTTAGTGTGCAAACACATTCACTTAAAACTGTAACACTGACCATACAGTTAGCTGTTTACATCACAGGTGCAGGCGTCCATGCTTTTAGCCACTTTCTTCATTTCTGTCCCAACCTCACTTTAGTGTCTGGAAGATGGGAGAAAACCAGAGAGCCTGAAGGAAACTAATGTAGTGTGTGTATGAGTGTGTATGAGTGTGTGTGTGTGTGTGTGTGTGTGTGTGTGTGTGTGTGTGTGTGTGTGTGTGTGTGCGTGTGTGTATATAGTGTGTATGTGGCTTGTGTGTGTGTAGATAATGTGTGCGAGTGTGTGTTTGGATAGTGTGTGTGTGTGTGTGTGTGTGTGTGTGTGTGGATAGTGTGTATATAGTATGTGGCTTGTGTGTGCGTAGATAATGTGTGTGAGTGTGTGCGTGTGTGAGTAGTTTGTATGTGGATTGTGTGTATGTGGATTGTGTGTGTAGATAATAAGTATGTGTATGTATTTGTGTGTGTGTGTGTGTGTGTGTGTGGATAGTGTGTATTTGGATAGTGTGTGTGTGGATAGTGTATGTGTGGATTGTGTGTGTGGATTGTATGTGGGTGGATAATATATATGCGTATGTATTTTGTGTGTGTGTGTGTGTGTGTGTGTATGTGTGTGCATGTGAATTGTGCATGTATGTGTGTGTGAGAGCTCAGAAAGCAGGAACTCTGTAGCTAGGAGGTGATAATGATATTCACTGCACCACTGTTCCACTTCTGCTCAGTTAAATTCGTCATTATTATTTGTGATTTGTTTTGAATGATATCTCATGAATCTGGGTGACAGTGTAATGCTCTGTGGAATTAGAGTTTTGAGTTTAGAGCAAAATTCTGATGCATGTCGTTTTAACACGCTATGATTATTGGGTTTTTATTTTTGGTAATAAATATTTGTTCATGAATATTTGACTAAGATAATCTAGTCACGTTTATTTACGTTATGGCTCAAACTGCAGTGGCCTCACTCTCAAAGCACCACAACCACCTTTCTTAAACATTTGCACAATGTTACACATCGCCATTTAAATATAGCTAACAAACAACATCAGCTGAAAACATCTAACTGATATTTTGGTTTTTTCTTCCATTTACTGACTGTACCAGCTTTCCAAACTATTTCAGAATGCATCTGAATGAACCCACAGACACACACACACACACACACACACACACACACACATACACACACACACACACACACATGCTATTTGGAAAGCAGACATACAACAATGGAGTGTCTTCATGTTCTCTTGGTCTGGGAGAAGAGAAGGGACAGTGCTAGCTTTGGGCAAAATTTACAAATCACATGAACTAGCCTATAATGAGGCTGTTAACTGGAAGCCAATTTCACCCTTGAAGTTAAAAAATAATCTAACCTCATTATTTTTGCTATATTAATATTGCTGAATGTAAGAATTTGGATCTCACAGGCAGAAAAAATGGTAGTCTGAGTTAAAAAGGCGATTGTGTGTGCAATAAATTTCTCAGCTGTATATTTATAGATGTTTACTGAGTATTCAAGAATGTGTTCAAAACATCATAAAGCATGCAAATTAATATAAGATATGATCTATTCGTCCAGCACATTGCTGGATTGGGGTCAATATAGGGGCTATGTTATAAGCTACACTAACCAGGCATAACATTATGACCACCTGCCTAATATTGTGTTGGTCCACATTTTTGCTGCCACCACATGCCCTGATCCTTTCTATCAGAACCAGCATTAACTTCTTCAGCAATTTGAGCAACAGTAGCTCATCTGTTGGATCGGATCACACGGGCCTGCCTTCGCCCCCCACATGCATCAGTGAGCCTTGGCCGTCCATGACCCTGTCACAGGTTCACCCAATGTTCCTTCCTTGGACCACTTTTGATAGATACTGACCACTGCAGACCGGGAACACCCCACAAGAGCTGCAGTTTTGGAGATGCTCTGATCCAGTGGTCTAGCCATCACAATTTGGCCCTTTGGTCAAACTCGCTCAAATCCTTACGCTTGCCCATTTTTCCTGCTTCTAACACATCAACTTTGAGGACAAAATGTTCACCTGCTGCCTAATATATCCCACCCACTAACAGGTGCCATGACGATGATTATTCACTTCACCTCTCACTGCTCAGAATGTTATGGCTAATCAGTGTAACCTGCTAAACATACTGTAGCTGACTGACTAAAGTGCAACAGAAGACAAAATGATCATGTCTTTGTATGAAATGTACTGAAGGTGGAATAGTGCATGGAAACAGAAATACAGTTTGCAAATGGGTAAAGATACAAATTCCACAATGCTGGTAAATCAGATTTTCAGCAAATCAGACAACAAATAAATGAGCAAAATGATATCTCCATCTTGCCTGAATCTTGCCTGAATCTTTTCCTCTTATTGATCATGCAGTTCTCTCTGTGTTACTCTCTGAGTCTTTCCCCTAATGGTCCTCATGTTGTTTCCTTCCTCTCACACCTAAATTTGGGGCATGATGACATTTAAAGTATCAGAACTATTTTCTTCCATACAGTTTATGAACAAATATCAAGTATGTACAAATATATACAAAGTGTATTAGTATATTTGTGAAGCTGTGCTTCTGTTAGTTGGCATCAGACTGACACAGCTGAACAGCTGGCAACAAAGAGAATACACATACTCGCTGGAGTGCGCATACACGCCGAGGTCATGTGTCATGTGATTAAGATCGGGAATGATAAAACAGAGCAAAAATAGTTTTTCTTGCTATTCTTTGCCTGCAGACATGTATAGGGTGGCTTTACACAGAGTACACACAGAGCCGCTTGTTTTCTGAGGCTGCTAGTAGACATGCGTACACACACACACACACACACACACACACACACACACACACACACACACATACACACACACACACACACACTCACTCACCTATTCTCTCAGAGCTGAGCAGGCTAGATTTTTAAACCAGTAACACAACCCAACCACCACATGTACGAAGAACCAAGCTGTTTTTGTTTATTTTTTATTGTTGGTTTTTTTTTATATATTTTATGTGTCTCTTGTGATTCCCCCTTTAAGGCACCACTTATGGCACAATGTATTCTTTATTCCAAGTACACACGAAGGTGCTGCAGTAATATGATGGATCGCTGTTTCTTCAGAAGCGTTTTTCCCCCCTAGGGTAGGATATGTTGTGCTTTAATGGCAGGCTCTTGTACTAGATTGGAGAATGAGTAGCTTGGAGCGTGAGAATCGATCTGAGGTTTTATGAGAGGATATTTATGTTTCTTGTTAATCATTTGAAATGGTCTGATTAAATTGATATTTGGATCATGTTTCTCTTAAGGCTAACCACCTGACCTGTTTATTGACCGGATATTTCCAAAAGCATCTGTGAGATATATGATATGTGGGTGTACATGTCCTGTAAAGTTTGAAGTTTTCCAGGTTGCTGAGATGTGTCGACAACTTCAAATATGAAAAACTAAAACAATAGAATAATAATAATAGAACAATAGAAACTCTCAGTGCTACTCTGAGACTCAAACCTGTTCCAGCATGACAATGTACCTGTACACAAAGCACAAAGCTCCATGAAGACATGGTGTGTTAAGGTTGGAGTGGAAGAACTGGAGTGTCCTTCAGAGAGCCCTGACTCTGACTCAACCCCTCTGAACACCTTTGGGATGAACTGGTGTGTCAAATATGAACAGGTTCTTCATGCACTGACCTCACTATGGCTCTTGTGGCTGAATAACCACAAATCCCCACAGCTGCACTCCAAAATCTAATGAAAGCCTTCCCAGAAGAATGGAGGTTATGATAACAGTAATGGGTAACTCCATACTAATCCTTATGTTTTTGGTATGGGATGTTCAACAAGCACGTATGGGTGTGGGTGTGGCCTCAGCCCCACTGAACACCTTTGGGATAAACTGGAACACCGACTGAACCCCAGACCTGCTCACACAACACCAGGGCCTGATCTCACTAATGCTCCTACTGATACTCCATACTAAATCCCCACAGCTATGCTCCGACATCTAATGGAAAAGCTTCACAGAAGAGTGAAGACTTTAATAACAGCAAACACAGGGTGAATAAATCTCTACTGAAATCTTTCTAAAGCACATGTGGATGTAATGGTCAGATGTCGGCCATTTTTGGTGAAAAAAATAAAAACATCATGCATATCATGTGTAAAATGTATGTCATATTTTAGTGGTTTATACTGCTCAGGGTTTCAGAGTCTATCCTGGGAAACTGGGTGCAAGGAAGGGAACACAACCTGGTGGGACGTCAATCCATTACAGCAATTACCGAGATCACATTTTTCTCCATTCTGATGTTTGAGGTAAACATTAACTGAAGCTGCATGATGTTATGCATTGTGCTGCTGTCTCATGATTGGCTGACTAGAGAACTACATAAATGAGCAGGTGTTCCTAAAGTGGACAGTGAGTGTATGTTTGTGTGTGTGTGTGTGTGTGTGTGTGTGTGTGTGTGTGTGTGTGTGTGTGTGTAGATATAGCATCGTGCTCTTCATTTCTTTCAATTATTTTTATTAGAAGCACAATGCAAATGAAGGTAGATGCAATTAAAAATGAAAAAGGAAACTAAGTTAATCATTTTAACAGCATAAAAATGATAGTTATGAAATTTCTAACTGACTTTAAGAAAATGAAGAATGGCAAGCTGCTTGGAAGCTGAAAAAGCTGCTCTGACTGGTGAACTGAGCTGGCTGATCTGGTTTACTGAAAGGAGCTGGAATTTCCATCACTATTGATGGCTGCTTAGCAACCCAGCACACAACATGAACAGAATGGACTAGAAATCATAAACTATAGCAACAAACCAGTTCCACAATGTGTTTGGTTTTTCAGGTTTGGTTTATAGAGTCGGTCTAAAAGAGTGTCTAGACGAGTGTTAAAGAGAAATTTATTGTGAGTTAAGAATGAAAAACAACACAGTGGTTGGTCATCATCTAAAGTATTTTCTCAGAGCTGTCTATCAGACATATTATGGAATACATTTTCCAGCACTATGTATGGAAGTTAGAATAAGACACAGGTGAAGTGTAAACTGGTGGTTTTTAGAGCACCGGGAAGCTCAGGAGTAGGCATTGCCTGGGATTCAGCAGATTAGGGAATTTCAGGATGAAATGAAGCTTCCTGGTGTTCCCCTGGTTGAAACTGTTGCACTCCAGGCAGTGTATTATAATTGTGCTTGGATATTCTTCCATACTCTTTGCCATACCAGTCATTAAATAGACACTTCCATCAGGATACAGTTTCAGGGAAGCAGTGGCAGCTGATAACTCAGGATTCATTTAAATTCCATCAGGCTTTCAGACATCCTCCCTGCAAAAACTCACATCTTAGCAAGTGACAATATCTGGAATCTAGTCACATTTATATACTATTTCTTATGATAAGATTGCAATAAACCAAATATAACAATACTGAGTCTGTTTCTAGGCATTATGCTATTTTCAGGCTTTAAATTTTCTTATTCTATTTGCAGATTATTAATATTAATGCTTGAAATTAGCAATGAAAAACAATCTTCCAATAGAACAAGAACATTTAAAGCTTGTAATTGTGTAATGTAATTGTGATCATTTTGACTAGATTCAAGATATTTGCTAAGGTTTGTCTTTTGCAGTGTGGATGATGTGTTCTGCTTGTTACCTGAGTTGTGTATAATATCCATATGTAAGTTACATGACTTATGACTTATGATTTATGTAAAGGGGGCATGGTGGCTTGGTGGATAGCACATTTGCCTCACATCTCCAGGGTTGGGGGTTCGATTCCTGCCTGCGCCGTGTGTGTGGAGTTTGCATGTTCTCCCCATGCCTTGGGGGTTTCCTCCCCTGGTCCAAAGACATGCATTGTAGGTTGATTGGCATCTCTAAATTATCCGTAGTGTGTGTGCCCTGCGCCCTGCGATGGGTTGGCACTCCATCCAGGGTGTATCCTGCCTTGATGCCCAATGATGCCTGAGATAGGCACAGGTTCCCCGTGACCCGAGAATAGATCGGATAAGTGGTAGACAATGAATGATTGATTTATGTAAAAGAGCTCTCCACACCCTAGATGTACACTAATCGTGGTTGATATATCGGTTGTGATATGTTATTTGGCTAAAGGTATGTGGTCACATGACAGTCACACCCATAAGTGTTTGTTAAACATCAATTTCCATCAAAGTTAGTCTTTGCTGTTATCAAATGTTGCATCTGTATCAAGTGCAGCTGGGGGATTGCGTTCGTTCAGCCATAGTGAGGTCAGGGACTGTTGTTGTGCATGAATACCTTGTTCATATTTGGCATACCAGTCCATCCCACAAGTGTTCAGGTGTTCAGTGAGGATGAGGTCACCACTCTGTTGCAGACACTTGTGTTTTTCCACTTTAACCTTAACACACCATGTCTTCATGGGCCTCAGCTTATGCACAGCTTTGTACCTTGTAATGCTGGAACATGTTTGAGCCTTTTAGTTCCACTGAAGGGAAATTGTAATGCTAAAGCAAACATTCTAGACATTCTGCACTAAGAGATTTTAGATGATTGTGTGATTCCAAGTTTGTGACAACACTTTGGGGGAAAATATATGAGTGTGATGGTCCTTTGGCCAAAGCTCTGGCCATTTAATGTATGTAATAGTGACATTTTTAAGCATATGATTATTATGTAATGGCTTTATATTATGTGCAATATAATCACTCAATATACATTTCCATATACTGCATAATAAATAACTAATAATTTCCATAATAACCAAGGCATTACACTTCTGTGCAATCTTGTAAATATACATTTTAATATTTTAATATATTTTACAGTGTGTTCTGTTTATTCATTCTTAATTCTTCTTAATTTAAATCCTTTCAGAGTGTTTAAATATCCTTGTTGCTGTCTGAGAGTTGCCACACTAAATTTCACTGTATTGTATATAGTAACAATAAAGTTCCTTACCTTATCATCTGATTATGGAACACTATTTGCTGTTGAACTGCTTTAACCCTTTAACACATGCATGCTTGAACGTATATCAGTGTGTGTGGCTGGGCCTCCTAGGATTACCCCAGGTGTCCAGAGCATGACTAGGTCTTCTAGGAAGCGCATAATATCTGCCTTTGTATCTTGTATATTGAATTTGTCAAGTATTAATGAATCATTATGGATTATATGAGGACAGGACTGCACAGGAGGGAACAAAAAACTCGGAGGGAAACAAAATCAAGAAAAAACAAATGATCCAGCGGCCTTGTGACTATGTAACCATGATTACCAGACCAAGAGACATACTGTCCTAAAGAAATCTCAGTGTACATAGCACCCTATATATGATGTACAGTACAATGAACCCTTCATTCCCACAAATATGAAGGCGGTAGCATTCAGTATTCGGAAATGTCTCAAGATATTTTAAAATGAGCCTGAAGTCATGGCAAAAATGTAAAAAAGTACATTATTCAAAGAGAGAGAAATATGCACAAACATAAAGGTAAAGATTTACATTTGATCTCTTCCCTAGTTCCCTAGTCAAATGTTATCCATCCATTTTCTGTACTGCTTTTCCTACACAGGGTCACAGAGAGACTGGAGCCTATCTTTATGTGAGGAAACAGCCCATCGCAGGGCATAATCACATACATGCTATGGACAATTTGGAGATGCTAATCAGCAAACCAGAGGAAAGCCACAAAGCATGGGGAGAACATGCAAACATATTTGGTTCTTTTTCTCTGAATTGCTTGACTAGTGAAAATGTAGCATTGTGGTGTAATGAGTTTATCTACAGTTCACACTGTTGGGGAAAAAAAACAAAAAAAACCAGAAACTCAATTTAACACCAAAACAAATATGTTAAAAATGAGGAAGTTTTTAGTGAGATAAATGTTTTGGCTTTGACCGGTTCCATTCAGACAGCTCAGGTTGAATTTTTCAGTATGAAAAATTATTTTCATACTCAGTATACAAACAGATGTTGACTTTGATAAATGCAAGTACATGTTGGTTGCTGGCACTTTTAAGAAAACAAATCCAGATCTGAAAAAAAAATTATTTTAAAATTACTGAAGGGCATCGATTCATCTTGTCGTAAAGATGCAGGAAAAACTGTATCTTTTAGGAATGGGGGAAAATATTTTTTTCATAAAATATGGCGAAAAACTAATAACTAACTAAATAAATTAATAAATAAATATCCTAAACAAGCACTACTTCAGCAGAAAAATGTCATACTAATAAAAAAGTATTTTTTGAATATATATATATATATATATATATATATATATATATATATATATATATATATATATATGTATATATATATATATATATATATATATATATATATATATATATATATATATATATATATATATATTCTCCTGACTACCAGGAAAAAATAAATGTCCCAAATACTTGTTTTTTAAACTTTCCCAATTGTTTGGAAGGTAATGATAATACTAAAGACATTTTTGGTCTCATTTGAAAGTGCTAAACGTCCTCTGTGATGGCGATCCGCCGGAGGCGGAAGTGGCCGGATCCATATGCCGAGCTGGCGGTAGGAAACAAACAGTACGGGAAGTCAGGGACAGGCAGAAAGTCAGCAACAGGAAAACGATAGACCAGTCATTAGTATCCAGAGGGTAAATCCAAAAGGGGAAGTCGATATACAGTCCAGGGTCGATAATCCAAACACTGAGGCATCCGAGAGAAAGTGCAAGAACAAACAATAA
Organism: Hemibagrus guttatus; assembly: GCA_033459395.1. Taxonomy (NCBI): domain Eukaryota; kingdom Metazoa; phylum Chordata; class Actinopteri; order Siluriformes; family Bagridae; genus Hemibagrus; species Hemibagrus guttatus. The sequence goes on from JAUCMX010000019.1 coordinate 2,804,241, forward strand.
ACAGTCCAGGTCAAACACAGTAATCCGTCCGAAAAGTGCACTAGGCAAATGCTTGGTAAATTCCATGAATAATACTTCACGGTGCACAGGAAGTGCGCACCGTATTTAAATCCTCTGGTGAACCGGAAGTAGAATCAAAACTCGGGTGAGGGCTCCCTCTCGCGGTCAACTCCCGAGCGGGTCGTGACAGAGCCCCCCCCTCTAGGAACACCTCCTGGGGTTCTATGCCGAGGGCGCCCCCTCGGACGCGGAGCGGACTTATTCGGGTGGTCACGGTGGAAGTCCTCAACGAGTGACAGATCTAGGATGTCAGCGGCATCCACCCACGAACGTTCCTCGGGGCCGTACCCCTCCCAGTCCACGAGATACTGCAGACGAGACCGAACCTGCCTGGAGTTCATAAGGGCATGCACCTGGTATGCCGGGGACCCCTCAATGTCAAGGGGTGGTGGTGGCTTCTCACAGGCCCTAGCCTCCCTGGCCGCAGGGTGCACCGGCTTGAGAAGGGACACGTGGAAGGTCGGAAATATACGGTACGCTGCGGGGAGCCCAAGACAATATGCCACCGGATTTACCTGGCGGACGATCTCAAAAGAGCCGATGAACTTGGTGCTGAGTTTCCTGCAGGGCAGCTTGAGATGGCGGTTCCGGGTTGACAGCCACACCTTCTGCCCCACCTGATAGGACGGATGCGGGCGACGACGTCGGTCTGCCTGAATTCTCTGCCTCTTCACCGCCCTCTGCACTCGTACATGGGCACGCTCCCAGACCTCCTGACTCAGCTGGTACCACTCCTTCACAGCCGGGATGTCGGAAGGTTCCCCAGACCAGGGGAACAGCGGCGGCTGATACCCCAGCACGCACTGAAATGGCGTCAGTCCCGTGGAGGAGTGGATGAGGGAGTTCTGGGTGTACTCTGCCCACGGCAGGAACTCACTCCAATGGTGTTGCTCCTTGCTACAGTAGGTTCTGAGTAATCACCCGATCTCCTGATTTAGGCGCTCCGCCTGCCCGTTCGACTGGGGGTGATAGCCTGAACTCAGGCTCACCCCAATGCCCAAATGTGCACAAAGCGACCCCCACACCCGGGAGGTAAACTGCGGGCCCCGATCTGTTACGATGTCCTTGGGCAGGCCGAAGTTGCGGAATACGTGATTGAACATGGCCTCCGCCGACTGCATGGCCGTGGGTAGTCCCTTAAGGGGGATTAGCTTACATCCTTTGGAAAACCGGTCCACTACGACCATCATCATGGTAAAACCTCCCGAATCTGGTAAATCGGTCAAAAAGTCCACCAACAGGTGCGACCAGGGGCATCGGGGAATCGGAAAGGGCTCCAGCAGCCCCTACGGAAGTTGGCGACTGGTCCGCGCCTGCGCACACGTAGAGCATGCCCGGACGTACCCCTCCACATCCGGGCCCAGGGAGAGCCACCAGAACCGGCGGCGGGTGAGCTGGATCGAACGGTGGATCCCTGAGTGCCCTGAGCTGGGAGCCTCATGCACCCACTGCATAACCTGCTGCCGGAATTGTTGTGGTACAAAGATCCTAGAAGGCAGACAGCCGGCGGGAGGCGGCTCGTTGGCGTGGGCCCGCCGAATCTCCTCGACGAGGTCCCACTGCACCGGCACCAGAATAGCGGTAGCGGGCAGGATGAGGTCGGGCTGCCCGGGTTCGTTGGCCGCCTCAAACTGCCTGGAAAGAGTGTCCGCTTTGCCGTTCTTGGATCCAGGGCGGTATGTCATCGTGAACACGAATCGGGTGAAGAACATAGCCCACCGGGCCTGCCAAGGGTTCAACTGCTTAGCTTAGGAATTCACATTTCTCCAGCTTGACGTACAGGTGATGCCGCTGCAGTCTGGTGAGGACCTCCCGAACCTGACACACATGCTCCTCCATAGAGGTAGAGTACACCAGTATGTCGTCGATGTAAGCTATGACCCCTTTTAAGTAAGCTAGGACCCAGCAGGTCCCGGAAAACCTCGTTGATGAGAGCCTGGAACACCGCTGGGGCGTTGGTGAGGCCGAAGGGCATCACGCAGTATTCGTAGTGGCCGCGGGTCATGTGAAACGCGGTCTTCCACTCGTCCCCCTTGCGAATACGCACCAAGTTGTATGCGCTTCTGAGGTCCAACTTGGTGAACACCCTTGACCCCCTCAGCTGCTCCAGCGCTGCGGGCACCAGGAGCAAAGGGCAGGGGTACCGAACAGTGATGGCGTTCAGTCCCCTGTAGTCGATGCATGGCCATAGGCCTCCATCCCCTTTAGAGCACACAAGGAGTTGGCTCAGTAGTATGCAGGGTGTAGAAGATATTAAGGTTGACAAATGTCCTCCACAGAGGACAAATTTGAACTGTGGGTAGTCAGGAGGATATATATATATATATATATATATATATATATATATATATATATATATATATATATATATATATATATATATATATATATATATATATATATATATAAATATGTGCATGCAATGTTTAATATAGAATAGAACAGTCACTGATCAGCTTTTGACCGTTTTTAAAGTTGATGTGTTGGAAGCAAGAAAATGGGCAAGTGCCCGGATCTGTTTGACATTAAAAACAGCAGATCTTGTGTGTTGTTCTTGGTATGCAGTGGTTAGTACCTTGCAGTACTGAGTTGCAGTGCTGCAGGGAAGGACAACTGGTGAACTAGTGACAGGGTCATGGGAGCCCAAGGCTTCTGTAGCGCAAATTGCTAAAAAAGTTATTGCTGATTTTGACAGAAAGGTGTCAGAACACAAAATGCATCACAGTTTGCAGTGTATGGTGCTGCGTAATCGGTGCTGACGCCTGTACACTGTTCAAGGTGCCTACAATGGACACGTGAGCATCAACTGGACTATGGAGCAAAGGAAGCTACCTAAACATTGTTACATACCACTTTTAGCCAATTCTTCACAGCAACAGTATTCAATAATGACCATATCCTCTTTCTGCAGGATAGTGCCTGCTACACTCAAAACTTGTTCAGGAATGGTTTCAGGAGCATGACAAAGAGTTCAAGGTGTTGACTTGGCCTCCAAATTCCCCAGATCTCAACCTTACAGAGCATCTGGGGGATGTGCTGGACAAACCAGTCTGATCCATGGAGGCTCCACCTCCCAGTTACAGGACTTAAAGGATCTACTGTTAATGTCTTTGTGTCAGATACCAAAGCACAACTTCAGGGTCAGGACTGTTTTAATGGCACAAGGAGAATTACAAAGTATTCGGCAAATGATTTTAATGTTACAGTGTATACATATTATTATTATTATTATTATTATTATTATTAATAGTATTATTATTATTATTAGTAGTAGTAGTAGTAGCAGTCTTATTATTATTATTATTATTATTATTATTATTATTATTATTATTATTATTATTATTATTATTATTATTATTATTGATGTGGTTATTTAACTGTCATAGTCTATTAAACCTGATGTTTATAAATACGCTATAACAGCATATAACTTTCTATAATCCCACTTATAATTCCCCATTATTAGGTTTGAATAAAATCCAGGAATTATTAAGGAGTTATTAACTCCGGGGGCGGATTTAATTATTAGCCATCCAACTTCCCGCAGAAAGTAGACGCTCAAGGCTACTTTGACACCTTGTAATTTGTGCGTGTCAGGACTCAGGTAAGACAAGGCTCTTAAACACACACACACACACACACACACACACACACACACAAAGGGCGCGCTTATTGTTGTAGACGCAGGCGCCCCGCCTACTTTCCTCATACTCATAACGGCTCCTTTAAGAGCGCAACACGCCTCTCTCCAGAGCCGACACTATAGTGGCATTAGTGAGTGCCCAGGATAACGAGCGGACATACACACACACACACACACACACACGTGCACACACGTGCACACCCACGTACACACACACAAATACATATATACAAACACCATACAAAGAGAAATCTAGATGGAATTATGAGAATGGAATATCACTGGTTCCTGTTTCTTGTCGAGTTGCAGTTTCTCTTCCGACCAGGTAAGCTGCTGCATTTAAATCACCTATACCTTTACTGATCTTTTACAAAGTTTTCCATTAATAAAGTTTATAAGCATCAACGTGTTACGCCTATCCAATTTTTGTGCGTAAAAGTGATTGAGATGCGTAAACGGTGCATTGGCTGAGTCTGTGTGATCTGGCTGGAGATTAAGATTGTAAACATGGTTTGTTAACAGTATCAGGTTTATACGCATGTTGTACTCAGTGTGTTTGTGAGCATGGGAGATGAGAGATAATATGTGCTCCCCTGTTGAGAGAAGGAGTTGTATTTGTCTGGAAACTTCGAGTGTCTCCGTTACTGCACCATACCGTGCTTTTGCACCTGAGCTCTCTCAGCACCGAAGTGATGAACGCAGGAGCTCGTTCAGATGAAATTTAACACAGCAATGTGAGAATTAATACCTGTAGTGCTACTTTAACGTGGTATAGAAACATTTAACGCTGTCTTGCTTCAGGCTCCAGGTCACACACTTGTTGCATTAAATTGGTGCACTAACTCCAAAGCTGTTTTGCTCCATTTACCTAACTTTATCATCTCTCTCTCTCTCTCTCTCTCTCTCTCTCTCTCTCTCTCTCTCTCTCTCTCTCTCCCTCCCTCTCACTCTCTCTCTCTCTCTCCCTCCTCTCTGTATTTTGTGCCTTCGGAGTGTTGAGTTGAGCAGTTACTGGAGGAGATCGGAGAAACCGGATATTGGCGTGCTTAGCCGCGGGGAGATAACGTAACGCAGTGCTGCTTGCGCGGCTTTTCAGTAAATAATTCATGGTGCGCGCCCGCGTCCGCTCCGTGCATCACAGCGGGAATAAACAAGTGCATTAATTATTTTCTTTTTCTTTTAAAAAGGGTCGAATAGATTTTAATATAGTTATGTGCATCATATTAAAAAAAAAAAGTTCATTCTTGCGGGTATTAATAGGTTACGTAGCTTATTAGATATAGAGACTCTTTATAGTTGAAGTTATAGGTGTATTATATATTTATGGAGCAGGTTAAAAAAAACAGGCGGATGGTAGCGGTAAGTGAAGCAGTGCTGTCAGGTGAATGACCTCATTATTTATTATTAACTTAGTGGGACCGTTATCTCGACACGAGTGGACACACCTTGCTGTTCGTTTCGATGCCCCTGTATTTTGCAGTCTGTACTTATACTCAGGAAGACCGTATAGCTTTGAGAAGAGTGAGTTTTACTGAGTGACCTGCAGCCATGCTAAAATCCTTGTAGTCTCTTAGAAACAAAGGGTTCTAACGCGTACTTTTGCTTGGCGTTGGTGTGGTACCCTTATCCAAGGATAGATTACTGAACGGGTTTACCAGGCACAGACACAGGGGCCCAATGAGTCAGGAGGCCCCAAAGCCAGAGACGTATTAACTAACCAGAGTTAATGGTCCAAACGTCTCCCTGGAAAAAAAAAACTGAAAACAAAAACTTACCGCCGCAAGAAAGACGCCATTATTGCATCATTGCACGTTTATAGCTAATTATCTGTAGAAATAAGGAGGGCTAATTGTTATCTATGACATTCAGTATTGGGGGCTTTCGTGCATCATTCCCAGGGGCCCAGTGTCTCTGAATCCGTTCCTGGACTTATCTTCTGTACCTTTCAAGAGGAAATGTGGATATAGTGCACCGTTAAGAGATCCCAAACTTTTTAGAGTAAAGATTTAAATATGCACCTTTTAGGTAAAAATGTATGTTCTAAAGGAATAAAAACAAATGAAAAAATAAACAGTGCGAAGTTTTCTTTATAGAACCAAACCGGTTCTCCTGAAAAACCTTTTCTGGCATGTTTATTTTTCAGAATGTAGCCAGATAAGCCGAAGGCTGTATTATAATGAACTGACATCTTGAAGATAAATGGAATGAAATGCTTTAATATTTGGCGTTTGTTCAAGAAAGTAGTGTTTTGGTGTAGTTCAGAACACAGAGCGCACATTGAGTGAAACTGGTTATTTATGGCTGTACCACCTTCTCACTCAAACGACGACATTAAATCAGACAGTACAGGATGTCAGAAGGCGTGCCAGATCACAGACTGCTTTTAAACCTGTCACACGTCTAAAAGCAGGGGAAAAAACCCTTCACATAAACATAAACAGGCATGAACAAATCAGCTATTTATAAGCTCAATTGAACCAACCACTTCAACATTGCGGCTTGGTAATCGAAGATATGCGAAGTACATAGACTTTCATTAAAAAGGACAACACTCACAGCGCGCATAGTTTTGCTCTACTCTTATACTGGGTGTTTCCTTTTTTTTTCATGCAAATTTGTCTGACAATTAACAAAGCTTCGCGTCCTCCTCCTACCTTATACGCATAGAAATCGAACGAGACTAAATCATGAACTAGGTGGAAAAAAGTATGTGGGCAAGTGAAACACATCTGTTGTTCTTCCCGAATTGCTTAAGACAAAATTGGAAATGAAGAATTATATAGAGTGTCACTTCCCTTCAGTGGAACTAAGAAGCCCACACCTGTTTCATCATTAAAACTCCCTGTGCAAAAGATCAACAAAATCATGTTTAGCCATGGTTGGTTTGGAAGAGCTCCAGTGGCCTACACAGAGTTCTGACCTCAACCCCACTAAACACCTTTGGGTTGAACTGGAACACTGACTAAACCCCAGACCTCCCCTCTAATATTCTTGTGGCTGAATGACCACAAATGAATGACCACCCAACACCAAGCTGCAAAATCTAGTGGAAATTTTAAGGTTAATGCACGTGGTTTTGAACTGGTTTTGGGATGATGGGTATAATGATCAGGTGTCCAAATACTTTTGGTGTTTTTTCAATGCAATCAAGTTAATCAGGGTTTTTCTTCAAACTGATATTGCAGAAAACAGCAATATGCAAATAAGGACTTCACCTAACTACAACACTGCACGCAATTAGCTCATTTGTTTTACCTCAAGGTAAAACTCCGTTTCGACTGGTCTCTCTTTCTCTTTAAAATATTAACCAATAACTGAATGTTTGTGTGCTTATGTATACGCAATTGTGTATATGTCAGATCCTCTGCTGCGATTACACAATTCCACCAAATCATTTGTCAATCCACACCACCATAATCAGCCTGTCAATCCTCACTTTTTGTGACGTCAACCTGTTTTTGCTCTCAGGCAACAGAGTAGCTCATTCAAACACGTTTTTTCTACCGCAAAAAGTTAAACAGGGAGCATTCTAAAAGACTTACTGAGCACTAGACCACTTTTTTGGTTCAATATGACTTTTAAAAATTCTGTCAATACAGCATCATGTTTTGGGGGCTTTGTTGCTTTCTGTTTTGCTCTTTTTTTGGTGCTCTGATGGTTCAAGCATCCATTCTGAGCAATTCTACTAAGATGAATGAGCCAAAGTGCATTGTTGCCTACAGTCTAAACATTTATGTACACGCTATGGTCAAATGTACGTAGACACCTGATACCCAAATGTGGTATAGAGTGGTATACAGTTTCCCTTCATTGGAACTAAGAGACTCAAATACTGCTCCAGCATGACAATGTACCTGTACACAAAGCACAGAGCTCCAGACATGAAGACATGATGTGTTAATGTTGGAGTGGAAGAACTTGAGAGCCCTGACTCTGACTCAACCCCATTGAACACCTTTGGGATGAACTGGAACACCGACTGAACCCCAGACCTCCTCACTCTTACAACATCAGTGTCTGATCTCACTAATGCTCTTGTAGCTGAATGATCACTAATCCCCACAGACACACTCCAACATCTAGTCATAAGCCTTCACTGAAGAGTGGAGCGCATTATAACAGGAATAGGAGGGGCTGTTCATCAAGTACATATGAGTGTGATAATCTGGTGTTCACATTCACGCCTTTGGGTGTATTTATTCATTTATTAATTTGTATATTTTTTCCTCTGGTATAGCAACAGTTAGATGTCTGGTTTTTGTAAGTGCACAGAGAGAGACATCTGAAGAAGGATGTTCTGTATATGTGAAGACATGGTATTCAGAAAACTGCTTAATATTTTCTTCCCATCACAATTTATTCTCAATTTTCTTTCTCAGTATATTATTTATAGCAACCTTAGCCACTGAGACAATTGATCTGTCTGATGTTATCAGCTTGAGATTCATCAGTGATGTGGTCAGTTCTTCAGATGCTATAGTTATCATGCTTTTGCCACCTTCAAGGATCTTATTCTCTCTGCTGTTTAAAAGCAATCACTCAGGCATCACTCCACTGAAAAGAAATGCACCCAACAGGAACTAGCCAAATCTCACAATAGAGCCATTTACTATAAACCAGGAACCTTTAAGCAAAGTAAATATGCTGGCAGGAGATAATGCCAAAGCATACATGCTCAAATATCTGGTGACATATTTAGTGTTGACTTTTTGTCTCTCTAACTTATGGATGCATGCACACACACACACACACACGCATGCATGCCTCTGCATAACGGTGAACCATTTTCCCACAACTTTGCTTTCATCCTTTTCTTTCTCTTTCTTTTCATCCTTCTCTTCCTTCGCCTTGTGATTACAATAATTACTAAGTTCTAAGCAGATATGCTCACTCATTAGTTTACTTAAGAATCACTAAATGTACTCATTATAGAAGAAAATGACAGAACTGGTTTTTGGCAGTTAAACAGCTTCTCATACACTGAGGATAAGGAAGTTTCACATGTGATGGCTAATATTTGTTGTCAGGTAGTTTTCTGCAGTGAACGCTTCTGTGACTTAATAGGACAGACTGTGTGTTGCCAAAAGCAGAATAAATCAATACAATTTCAATTGAAATAAGACCCGTTTAACTGGTTTCCACAGTCGATGTCAAAAGAGGATGGAGTGTAACTGTAAGCGTGACCGTTTGTCCTGCGCGCATGGTTGCTGTTTACTATTGTACCATATCATAAAAAAATACGATATGCCCTGATATCCTTCTGTGCAAATCCTTGTTCAAATGTTTGTATCCGTGTTATGACTCTTGAGCTTGTTTGTCAGTCACATGCAAGGCGGATTCAGGTAACAGGTTACACACTCTGGCGGTATACTAAAGATTCACGGTAGTGACTCATACACAACACGAACACAAGATGAAAAAAGAGTGTTTTTATGAAAATCAAATATAAAATAAATCTACAAAGGCTGCATTTTTGATGAACATGTTGATTAGAAAATGGAGCATGACGTGGCATTTTCTATTCTTTCTTTGCCAGACATGTTTGTAAGCTACTTAAACTGGTGCATGTCACGACAAAATAGTTTGTCATAACGTGCAAGAGTAGCTTCAGTCACAGCCAAGCTTATGGGGGAAATGCACTCCTTCACTCTAGCACACTCACACCCACACGGAATTGATCATGTTAGAATGATTATGATAATTGATGAAGATTAGAAATTGCTGTGTGAAATTCTTGGGAAGAAGTAAAACAAGCTGGAATGTTAACATGCTCCCTCACTCGGCTCGGGTGAGACTGACTGTGATGAACTGCAGCACAGCACAAAAAAAGGCTACAAAGCTCTTTTCTGAAAGCACTTGGGAACTTTATTTTCTGTAAATGAGCGATGGTTCATATTGTCTATTTCATGTAACCTTACTGAAGATATTACTGGGTCGCTGTTGAGTTGTTCTATGTGTAGAGAGTGTTTTGGTTTTATCTTTTTATTTACCCCACTTTCTTCCAATTTATGCACTGCCAGCCTACCAGTGTTTAATACAAAATCTGGCCCACCTTTAAAGCCCATTTCAGTTCTGCAATTATTTTTTATTTCACTCCCTATAGGGCAATGTTTTTTGACTAGGTTTGACCTATTTGACCAATTTACAGGCAGTACCAGGCCCGTAATTACACCAGACGGATCCCAGCTCGCGGTGCAGGTGGATGGCCAATTCATTCTTCGTTGCCATGGTGACGCGCCAGTGCGTTGGATACGGGAGGACCGTCCAAACCGGACAATAAAGGACGAGAAGAGGGAACACCACCTGTCAACCATCAATGTGACCAGAGCGACTCAATTGAACCGAGGCAAATACATTTGTGTGGAGTCTACAGGAAAGATGAGCTCCATTTATGTGTATGTCACAGGTAGGTGAAGCTCATAGTATTTGTGTGTTTTTGAGACACAAGAGATACTGTATATTTGAATATCTCAGTGGTAGACGTAGCAGTAGTGTAGAGTTTGGTAGCTGTGTGACAGATTCAAAATACTTCAAGGTACAAGGGTGCCTGCTCTGTCTTTTATATCTATCCTATTTTGTTTCTCTCCTCAAACTTTGTATCTTCCATTCGACCTGTCTTTCTGGTGCTTTCTTTTCTCCCTCTTTCTCTCTCTCTCTCTCTCTCTCTTTCTCTCTGTCTCTCACTTACTGCAATGTCATGTCTTAATCTAAGACCCTTGGTTGTGTTTCATTGGTTCTTGATTTAGCCTTCCTCTTAGCAGATCCTGAAAATGCCTTCAGGAAGTCCATCATCCCCGACATCATGGCCGGGGCAGGAGAAACTGCCTCTATCCCCTGCCTACCCACCGACCCCAGAATGGTTGACCTGCATCTCGAGACATGTGACAGACAACCACTGCCATTCGGGATGAGGTACATCGCTAGCACTGAGACAGGCATTTCCTTGGTGAACGTCCAGCCCAACTACAAGGGATGCTATATCTGCGTGGGAATTCTGGGAGAGAAGATGGCCAGATCTACGGAATATAAGCTTAATGTGCGACTGGGTGAGAGACACAGAGAGAGATTAAGCTCTCATCTTGTACCCTTTATATAGATCATGTTAACACAACTTCTATGTTGAATATTTGTTCCGTTAACCTTCTTTGTACTGATTGGCTATCAGTTCCAGATACACCACCCCGTATTTCACTTCACGAGCATAACAGAGTGCTGCGTACCCAGGGCCAGAGACTCACTCTCACCTGCTCCACTTCTAATGTCAACAGTGATATAAAGGTTAACTGGGTCCCGCCTCTTGGAGTGGTAAGAATGCAGGCAAATTCTTCTCTGCATACCTGTACCATATTCTGTGCATGTAGACACACACACACACACCCCTAGTTTTTTTGTGTAACGACCTATTTACGCTTTGCATATTAACTGCATAATTATTCCACGGCACAAAATAAGAGTACAGCCCCAAACGGTGATGGCGCTTTACTACTTTACGATCTGTAGCTCGAAAAAATCATTTCAACATGTAAATATTTTCATGTATTTCAATATTAGATAAATATTGTTCTGGAAATGTAAATTGTTGTATGATGCAAGATATCGCAACTTAATATGCTTTAATATGTAATACAGTGGCTCGCTGAAAGCGCTAATCTCAAAGGCCACAAACAAGCCTGAAATGAATAAACCTGCACTGTTATTTTATTTCAATTTGATTCCAAGAGAATATTAATGGCTAAGAAAATCAAATCCTACATGCAAATACAGCATTATAGCATTTGCAAATTACGTTATACATGTTTTCGTCTCTCATTTCTTTACCGAATATCTTTTGGGGAATATGTTCTCACTGTGTTTTTACAGGAAGCATCCGTGCACCAAAACTCACAGCTTTTGACCGAGCCGGTCATGCACAAACGCACCGCCATTCTCCAGATAGAAGCTGTGACGAGCCAGGATTCGGGAAGCTACCGCTGTGAGGCGGAGAACTCCAGAGGGATTAGTAATGAGACGATCTGGGTGGATGTCTTCAGTAAGGCCACCAACATCTGATACATATGATACACTACAACGTTTACATTTTAGTCTAGCTTTAGTAAATCCTCTTGCAGTCAGGTGTGTGGAGTTCAGGTTAATTCCACTTTATACACTGTAAGATATTTCAAGATGGTTAAACTTACAAACAAAAGAAACAAAAATGCAACTCAAGACAATTTATGTTTCATTTTGTTTTGTTTTGTTTCATTTCATTTAGCTTTGAAATCTGAGAACGATATCCAAAAACTTGTCGTGACAACTGGAGTTAAAGAGAAGAAATAAGTTCACATATAACTTAATGGGGCTATCATGTTACAGTTACAGTGGTGGCATTAAGACTCTATTTTTTGCCCACATCTGTGTATATGTGGGTTTTCACTTTCAAACCTCAGAAAATACTGGGTTTCCCAGAAGTAGTGCAGGTTATGTTTCCATCTCGCTCTACCTGTGAATATGCTAGCAACAAGACTGTAATTTTCTGACCCTATAAAATGAAACCAAAAGTTGATCAGTTGAAACTAAGCGGCAAAATAATTTTATTTTCTACGACATTTTTTCTACATGACTTCTTCTCGTTTTCTACATTGACTGTTCTCCCAAATTATACAAATTTAATATGTTGTCTGTTTTAGGCAAAGGGTTTATTAACCTGACTCATGTAGACAACAGGACATGGAGAGTGCGTGAAGGAGAGAGTCTGTCTCTGCGTGTGGATATGGAAGCCTACCCTAAACCACACATCTTCTCCTGGAGTTACGATAAAAAAAATCTCACTAACACAACTGACCATGTTATCACCACGCACTCGCATGCGCACAGGTATGCACACACCAGTATGTACATGTTTTCACTTATCAGCTTGGTGATGTTGTCTTTTTGTCCTACATATGATGTTTTATTGTTTTTTTTACAGTTATCACAGTCAGTTAAAGCTGGTGCGTTTAAAAGTATCAGAGAGCGGTGTCTACACTTTCCTGGCCTCCAACGGTGACGCTAGTGTCCACCTGACATTTGAAGTCCATGTCCTAAGTAAGTTTCTAAGAAACAGATATAGTTGTGTTATATGAGAGGAAGCCATTGCATGTTCTGCTTCAGTGAATCATGTGACTCACAGCAGTGTCCTACTGTGTTGTTACTGCAGTGTCAAATAGCACAGAGCAAACAGAAGTATGTACACACGTTGCAAATGTGATTGCTTTGCTGTTAAGTTTATTGTCACATTACTGATTGAATGATTTACTTTTACCTCGGTTTACGGTAATGTATCATAGCTGCAGGTTTGAATAGTATAAAATGATGTTTTTTTCCCCCATCAAGCATCCAACCACTATATCCTTTGCTTTAATCTGCAGGTAAACCAGCGATTGTATCTCATGAAGGTCCAGTTGATGGGCAGGTGCGCTGTGTGGCTGAAGGTTATCCCCCACCTCAGATCACATGGTACTACTGCGACCAACCCCATGCCAGGTAAACATGTTCAAAGCTTGGCAATTATTCATTGTACACATTCACATACATTGCAATCTCCCTTACAGTGAAAACACAAGGTAAGAAATATGTTACTGAAAGTAAAGTAGTAAGTGCCCAGTGGTGCCTATGGGAACGTCTTGATTGGTCAATGACTGTGTCATGATCAGGGCAATAAGCCTGTGATAGGTCAGAGCAGTCATGTGAGTCTGGAAGATAATATAGGAACAGTGTGTACTAAGAGGGACAGTTATTCTTAGATGACACACTACTGAGTAAACACCTGGTGTCCCGAGCAAACCCAACACTAAACCATAACGTAAGGGTCGATATGAGTATTATCATTAGATTAGATCACCGTCAGTGATGGTTAGTGATGGGATCCCATAGTGAAAAACAAGTGATAGCAAGTTTTAACTAGCATAACTGTGTGTACAACTGATTTGCTCTAAAATCAAGCTTTTGATGCATTTATGTATCAGTAGCTTCCTTACTATTAAAAGAAGATGTTTATGAAGTTCTGCATGATCAAGGCTTAGACGAAGTAGGATTGCTTGACCTCCATTCCTTGTTAACCGTGTTGAGCATGTCAGTACATGTTGGTACGTGAATGCGGGGACGTCACAAAGGCAGTCAGTTCCTTTAGTATGGTTGTGGGTGTTAATTGGAACAACAGCGAATCCTTTTCAGAACAATTGAAGCAAGCATTCATAATGTATGTATACATGTTATAACTTGTATGTAGAGTTATGCAGAGTGTGTGAGTGTGTCCATGACTATTGTTGTTTCTTTATGTGATCCTCTAGGTGTTCTAATTTGTTAAATGCAACACAAGAGGAGGAGGACGTCGTCACAGTTACTATGACTAACCCACCCTTTGGGAAGGGAGCGGTGGAGAGCCGCTTAAACATCACCAAGAACAATTACCCCACCCTGGAGTGTGTGGCTTCAGCCGAAGGCGAGATTGTCTACACGTTGTTTTCCATCAGCGGTGAGAGCAAAAACAATCATGTACACCCTCCTCACACAATAAAGCACACACCCAGTTAAGAGCTAATTCCAGACTTAAAAACCAGTTCTATGCATTAAACCAGAAAAAACAACAGACAAGGTTACCAGGATCCAAGGTGACCAATCCCCAGGATGTTAACTGTTATTAAATGAAATGCTTGTTATGTATGTGTGTAAAGGTTCTGCTCTATCCAACTGATGAAAGCACTTATACTAGTATGAGAGCTAGGAGCTAATAATCCTGGGTTAGGGTTAACTAAAAATATTGAAAATCAAACATTTAAAGGAACTTCTGAACAGTTTTCTTAAGCATTAAATGCATACCTGAGGTCACAGTCCGACTTCATCTTATATCAAATAGTTTTTTTGCTTGTTAGATCCCTATATTTATAATCTTGTTTTTTTTTTTTATAACAATAACTAAAGGCTGAAACGATAGAAAATTATTTGTAATTATTTTTAGTGAACAATTACAATGTTTGTTTGTTTTTTTACAATGATAATGATTGAATCAGACCCTTATCGGCAAAGTGAAAATTATATAAATTACCAAAATACAGTTTATCAGTCTGTTTGAAGATCAGTTTAGTTGATTTACCGGCCATGTGACTAACGAACTGAGGAATGTTAAGTGCAAAGATTTGCATACCCTTAGGACAAATGGGAAAAACAAGGAAAAAATGTTAGGTTTCAGATGTTTCTTCAGTATCATACGTTATAAAAAATATTGAATATGTTAACGGTGAAAAAATATATATTTATGTCTGAAAAATGATGTCGATACCTGTTAAAATTCGCATTTAGGTCTTTGGGATAAACAAAAACATGTACTCTAAATATTTGTGTGCCCACCAGTTGCCCTTTCGAGCTACCTCCAGCTTCTTTGCCTCAATCCTCTTGGCAGTTATAACTGAGAGGATCCCAAAACATTCTCCCTGACATCTGTTATAATCTTGACAGATGTCATACCCTGACTTTTTTTTATTAGATAAAAAAAAGTTCTAGAAACTGACAGAGCTATTATAGAGAATGTCTTCTTTCTTTCGGTTCGTGTCAAACATTTTCTGTTGATTTTGTTCTGATCTTGTTGCAAGGTAAAGCCACATTTTTACATTCGTGGATTTTCATTTTTGTAAATATTGAAATTGAAAATATATACCAGAAACCATAGCAGACAGAAATCTTTGTACTTAGCAGCATAAATAGTTTGTGAAACAGCCATGCGGTTAACTTTTAAAGCTTAATGCTTTTGTAATCTCTTTTGTCCAAACTATCCTTTCCATTTTATGTTCAATTCTATTACAAACTGTCCACTGCAGCTGAGTGGTTGGCTTCATCACAACAACCATTATTCCGTTCTGCTGTTGTTTTGGTTTTTGATCCATTCAGGCGTTACACTCCATTGAATCTCCCTTGTCTTTCTCACACTCCATCACTCTGTGTTTCTGCTTGCGACTTGGCTGGAGATTCTCGACATCTCTTAGCTTCATCTGTTCCTACTCTCCCATTCATTATCAAGAGAATCACAGAGAAAATGTCCCAGATATCATCTGTTGTTGGTATCTTGTAACATCAGATTTTTTGCAGACTATTTAAGGCATCTGGCCAGCTTACCTCGCCGTTCCATTGTTTGCCTTGCTTGCACTGAAACTTTTCAGGGTACTCTTAGATTAGAACAGTACAAGCCCAGCGGTGAGTATGTCTCAACAGTTCGGAGAAATTTATCACGCTGAGCTGAATTTATTTTCATGTTACAAGCACCGAATGAGTCACATGTATTTACTGCAAGGTGAAGCAAAGTTAACCAGAGTTTTATTAGAATGGGTTTTATCTTTTTAACTTTTAACATTTATCCCGAACCGGCATCCTTAATATTTTTTTCTAAATTTGATTAGTTCTTTTTAGATTAGACTAAGTGTCTGGGGCTCTCAAGTTTCTGGAGTGTAAATGCAGTTAGGGGTGGAGGTGGTTAGAAGTGTTTCCACTGGTGTGAGTTCAGGGCTTTGGGAGGAGGGGGCTGCTTGAGTCTGTTTGTCAGTAGTAAAGTATGTTAAGTGGAGAAGGTCTAATGTTTACAGACCCCAAAGTTTAACCTCCCATAACAGATAACCGATGTACCAAGATGATGATGATGTATGTGTGTGTGTGTGTGTGTGTCTTGTAGAAAAGGGATGATATGAAGGCACTGTTTTTTAGGCACAGAGGGACAATGGAGGGAGGGATAGTGAGATAGAGGGAGGGAGGAGAGCGGTAAAAGCCAGTGACCAGTTTACAGGGGATTATTTCCTGCAGAGTCGGCATTCTCTGATTTGAAATGGAGAGAAAGCTTCTTATGGCTAAAGAGCTTATTACATCTCAGAGTACAAAGCAGAAAAAACAATAACACACACACACACACAGAGAGAACACAGATCCTAGCAACGCAGTTGTCGTTTGGAAACATGTGCAAAGTCGTACAGGAAAAATTAAACAAAACAAGCTCGAGTGTGTATGTAATTGCAACAGCACACTCACACTCATTTTATCTGTAGATTATCTGCTAACAGTTTGTGACGGCGCAGCTGCCTTGTTTTGGCTTGATTTCTGTCTCTCTTCACTGACTTTAAAATCCTAAAGATCCCTGTGTAGATAAGGGAATTGTATACAAGTGTCAGTTACTCTTAGAATTTAATTAGATTTTATTCTCTCTTACATCCTTTATTTCACTTTTTGTGTGTCTTACACAAACCAGAACACCAGCCTGATCTTGCATCCCAAGCCTTGCTTCGATGTCTTTCAGTTTTCTCTTTCTGATATGTTTTTATTATTGTTTTGTCTATTTTTTTCCCCTTCCAGAACGTTCTGTTCCTCATGAGCTTTTCACTCCATTGCTGATTGGCTTCATTGCTGCAGCAGCCATCCTTTGCCTCATCCTGTTTGTTCTCGCTTACAAGTATATGCAGGTAAGGCTGAACACATCATACAATGCCGAGCAGAATGAATGGGCAGTGAAATTACTGAATTCCTGGCAGGGCTACAGTGCTGATTTTGTAATAATAAAAAAAAAAAGTTCTTCTTGATTATATCTTTGATCAATTTTATAAGGCACAGCATGAGCCAAAAACTGGAGTTTGGTTGTGTTTATGTTCAACATTGTTCAACATCTTTGTCACGTCTCACTTCATATTGGTGCTTAATATGAAGCTCATATGAAAGTTGACACTCAGAGCTTTACGAATTTGTAGTTTTATGATAATTATTTATGTTTTTATCTAGCCTGCTATGGGCAAAATATTCATATAAAAGTTACAAAAACACAAAAGCGTTTTTCTTCACACAAATGTTTCTGCTCACCGAGATGCCCCAAAATTTGAAGACGTTTCTTCAACCACTAAAATTCTGTGTAAGGTTATCCAACAGAGGGAAAAACACACGTCTCACACTAAAAGCCAACAGAGTCCCGGCTCATTTTATATCGGACTTGCGGCCATAAAATTATTCATTTGTTTGTATTGATTGAAAATGTCCCATAAGTCGATGGACAGTGTGCTGGTAAAAAGGGATAAATATTAGATTATTTAGATGACTGTAACAGAACATTACAAAATTACAGACTGACTGTAATATTATTCACCGTATATACCACATCACTTTGAGGCATTGGTGGCTCAGTGGTAGGTTACGCGCCTATCATACAGAAGGCCCGGGTTCGAGCCCAGCCACTGGATGCAGTGCCGGTCCCAAGCCCGGAAAAAGGGGAGGGTTGTGTCAGGAAGGGCATCCGGCGTAAAACATTTGCCAAGTTGTTGTGCGGACCAGTTGGTCCGCTGTGGCGACCCCGAACAGAGAGTAGCCGAAAGCAACTTATACCACATCACTTTAGGTTGAGCCAAAAAAAAAAAAAAAAAACTGGGCAAACTATAACTACTATTCCTAAAAGTAATGTTGAAACTTGCACTAATTGTGCTAGGGAACCTAATATACAACACAATTATATTAAGAGCTCTGTGTGACCTCCTAAAGATAAAAGGGAACCAGCAATATTAACAGCTATTTATTTATATGAGAAGAGCTCGATATTGTATAGAATACCATGAATTCAAACCAGATGTAGATTTAGTTTTGTGTTTCCAGGTCAACTGTGGTTCTCATGGCAAAATACTTTATTTTACCCCATGAGGCAACCTCTGGGGGGTAATTAGATCACTTTGTAAGCTGTTACTCAGCTTACTGTTGATCTTTTATGTGTCATACATGGCAGGCTTTCCACTATGCATAAGAATTCAACAGCAACAACAAACACACACACACACACACACTTATTACTTAACAGTCCACTCTGTTTCTACACTAATGGTCAGCGCTCAGAGCAGTTTTTAGGTCTGTTCTCGTTGAATGACTAAAATTCGCAAAGATTGTCAGCTTACGTATTTAATCAGCCATCACAAATTTGGCTTCTTGGAAGATGGAAGAAACATTTGATAGATATTAATCAGTTTTTACCATAGAACTACCGTATGTTAGTCGATTCCCATGTTAAATAGTAATGGATGACATTTGTTATAATTTATTGACTCCATGTGAAACCTGAGCTGCATTATAACCTATTGCACTAGAGGCAAAAGCAGAAGTTTGCTGTTTTATTGCTGTAATAATGGACCATTAAATCAATGTGATTATGTCTTGTTTGGGAAAATTTTTTATAATCTGGCTTTATCGCTTTGGTAAAAATCCAACCTGTGTACATCTTTCAGAAACCTAAATACCAAATCCAGTGGAAAGTCATTGAGGGAATCCATGGCAACAACTACGTCTATATAGACCCGACCCAGCTTCCGTACGACCACCAGTGGGAGTTTCCACGGGACAGGCTGCGATTCGGTCAGTTGGGTTTTTGTTTACCATCTCCCTCACTGGCGCCATCAGTCAACAGCACTCTGTGTGGTCCATACTTCAGTATGTTTTGTAGCGTCCTGTCCTTTCTGTGGGTTTTATGGAAGTATGGCATCACTCCAGACCTACAAAGCACACTAACACATTATCTGTGCCAAAAAGGATGGTAATAGTTAACAAGTTCCTCATTTCATTCAGATCAAAGGTCAGCATCCCATATCTGTTGCCGTGAGAGAAGTTTTAGGGAAATTCACGTTTCCATGTGCCGTATTAACGACAGATTTATATGACTGGATTTTTTTTCTGCATCCACAGGCAAAACTCTCGGCTCAGGAGCATTTGGGAAGGTGGTGGAAGCCACAGCATATGGAATGTCCAAGGCCGATACAGTGATGACTGTAGCAGTCAAAATGCTCAAACGTAAGTAGAGTTGTGGAGATTAATGAATCCCATAATTCTTTGTTAATACACAGGGAAGCTGTAGGCATTAAAGGGTGTGCTATAACATCTCACCTGGAAACACCGGATCACTGATATCCAGCAGTCACTCTGGTAAATAAAACTGTGGGAAAACTGAGTCTTTCACTTGAGGGACTTAACAGGCTTCAGTTCCAAGAACCCAAGATCAATACTCCTCACAAAGATCAGGTTATATTACCACTAAGACAAGTCTAAGTGTTAGAGGACACAATTTACATACCCTTATGTCAGTAATGTAATATGTACTTTATGTTAAAGGTTTCAGGTTTCAGAAGCAGTTAATGACAGCTTTAAATAATCCTAACGCATTTACACTGTGAGTTTTTAGGTCACTTAAGAATAAATGTATGCTTTAATAAACCAAGAGTTTTTTAGCGCTCGGGATGTAAGCTTCAGGTGTGTCTTTTGTGTGCCTGTTCTACTGTTTTCATATTCATTTGTCTGTCAATTGATGTTGTGCCACAGCGAGCGCTCATGCCACTGAGAAAGAGGCTCTGATGTCAGAACTGAAGGTGCTCAGTTACCTTGGCAACCACATAAACATCGTCAACTTACTGGGCGCCTGCACTGTTGGAGGTGAGAGAGTGAGAGAGAGAGAGAGAGAGAGGAGGAGAGAGAGAGAGAGAGAGAGAGAGAGAGAGAGAGAGAGGGAGAGGGAGAGAGGCCAGATCATTCATTCATAAATTGCATAAGTACAAAGACACAAAGATGGACATTTTACTCCTCCCACAAAATTTACAGCAAAATATTTTATTGTAATTTACAGTTAGTTAATTAATGTGTTATTTTGTTATATAATATTAAAGTAAATTTCATTCTGAAAAAGTCCTAAACTTTTTAATCATTTCTTTTGGCTGTTTCATTGATTGGTAGGTCACTAAAGCGGGCCAAACTGAATTGAATTCAATTGAATTTTGTTTGAATTGAACTGAATTAAGAGAAATGGGAGAATAAATGGATTAGGTAATGTGATTAGCAAAAAAAGGTGTGAGGGGGCAATGAGATAAAACAATCAGCCCTGAAGTAAAATGTAATGTAAATGTGTGTGTGTGTGTGTGTGTGTGTGTGTGTGTGTGTGTGTGTGTGTGTGTGTGTGTGTGTGTGTGTGTGTGTGTGTACTGATTTGATCGTGGTTGGGTCTTTCCTCAGGTCCGACTCTGGTGATAACTGAGTACTGCTGTTTCGGCGACCTGCTGAATTTCCTGCGCCGAAAACGTGATTGCTTCTGCTGCTCCAGACTGGGAGATGACTCTTACTATAGAAATGTCTTGTTACATCCTGATTTAAGGTGAGACATGTTGATATATCTGCCTTTTTCCGTTTTACTTTGAATTTGTAAACAGACAACTAATGAAGCCTGCTGACGCAACATGATTCTTGCTTACAGTGAAGGTAGAAACGGCTATATGACTATGAGGCCTTTGGCTTCGGGAGTTCAGTCCACTGAGAAGCATTCACTACCTAAAAGTAAGTGGAGAAGACCCCCTTCTCTTCTCTTCTCTTCTCTTCTCTTCTCTTCTCTTCTCTTCTCTTCTCTTCTCTTCTCTTTTCTTCTCTTCTCTTCTCCTCCGCATGAAAGTTTTTTTTTCAGCATTTAGTGCAACTTTTTTACATTTGACATCTCGGAGTAATTACGTTTGGGTGTGTGTGTGTGTGTGTGTGTGTGTGTGTCTGTGTGTGTGTGTGTGCGTCTGTGTGTGTCTGTGTGTGTGTGTGTGTGAGTGTGTGTGAGTGTGAGTAGCGTGTTGGAAGAGCATGGCTGTGTGAGAGTGGTGGTGTAGCAAGTGCTGAGGATTGTGTTTTAGCGGTCAGTGATGTGGCGGGGCATAAGAACATTGTTTATGTCTCCCACATGAATAGTGCAATTGTTTGTTTGTTTTATGACATTTTTAGAGCAAGCAAACTGATTCAGCATGGTACAGTGATAAAAATGAATTCATAATAGTTTCTCCCCTCACTTCCTCGTATAAAAACGTTATGTTGTCTTATATCCCTTCTTTTATTCTGATAAAATGACTGTTAAAATACTGTTTCTGTAAGGGCGACTAGTCTCCCCCATGAAGAAAATCTCCCCCACTGGTAAAACATCTGGTGTCTTCTAAGAGAATGTTTTTATGCTTCTCAAAGAACGTGTAGATGAACTAACTGTTCGACTACAGTATCTTTGTATCCACCGATGCTGACATGCAATGTTTTAATTGTGGTAGAGCAGGGCATCTTGTCCTTGTCTGTACTGAGAGACAGGTGTCTCTGGTGTTTCTGATTAGCCAGGGCAAGAAACAAGTGAGCCTTCTGGGGCTGTTTCCTCTGCGGCTACAGTTTGATGGGCTGCTTGAAGTCCTAGAGCTGCTGCTGCACCACAGTCAAGGGAGAGTGAGCCCCAAGCAAAGCCTGCAGCCCAGAAGCCCACTGGAGCTAAACTGACCCTGGGGAGGCCCTGCTTGACTGAACCAGAACCAGAGAAGCCCTGCTCGACTGAACCAGACCCAGAGAGAACCCTGCTTGACTGAACCAGACCCAGAGAGAACCCTGCTTGACTGAACCAGACCCAGAGAAGCCCTGCTCGACTGAACCAGACCCAGAGAGAACCCTGCTTGACTGAACCAGACCCAGAGAGAACCCTGCTTGACTGAACCAGACCCAGAGAAGCCCTGCTCGACTGAACCAGACCCAGAGAGAACCCTGCTTGACTGAACCAGACCCAGAGAAGCCCTGCTCGACTGAACCAGACCCAGAGAGAGCCCTGCTTGACTGAACCAGACCCAGAGAGAACCCTGCTTGACTGAACCAGACCCAGAGAGAACCCTGCTTGACTGAACCAGACCCAGAGAAGCCCTGCTCGACTGAACCAGACCCAGAGAGAGCCCTGCTTGACTGAACCAGACCCAGAGAGAACCCTGCTTGACTGAACCAGACCCAGAGAGAACCCTGCTTGACTGAACCAGACCCAGAGAAGCCCTGCTCAACTGAACCAGAGCCAGAGAAGCCCTGCTCGACAGAAAGCCCCTGCATGGCTGAATAGGACCTGGAGAAGCCCTGCTCAACTAAAAAAAGCACAATGTATTCTGGCACATTGCTGGAGCTGCCTGCATTGGCAGAGGCAGGGAAAGTGGTGGAGAGCCGTCACTTGGAAGCACCAGTCACTATACCAGTGCTGGACAGACTTGGAGATGGAGAATGAGCCAATGTTTAAAGTACCAATTAAGAAAGAAAGAAACAAGGGAAAGGACGAGGGAAGAAACAGGCAAATAAAGTTACAAAGGTAAAGGGAAGAGAATCAGACAGTGATGATGAATTTAAATAAAAAGCAGAGACAGTACACATGGGCCCACTTAATCAAAAACAGTCTCCCTGGTGAGTCTGGATCAGTTTTTATGGTTTTGAACATCAACAGACTTTTTTACAAAGTATTTTATTGTTCCAGTAGGCATCCGTGACCACACTATGGTGCAGTATATCATCAGTAAAAAAGAATGTCAAACCTAGGAGTCCCTGTGGGCATTTTATCACCGCATTTTAAAAGACATTTATTTTAGAGAGTCTTTTATTTATTTATTTATGTATAATTGTTTTAAATCAGAGAGAGAATGTTTTTAGCTCTCTATATCAGTGGTGGGCTCTGGCTAAAACACAAAGCAAAGTATTTTGTAAACAGTACACTCTCAACATCACAAGAGACATGTTAGATCACTAAAAGCTCTGGAGATAGGAAGAGGGAAACTCCAGCATTGGGAAGCCACAGGAGATTGAGGGTGTACTTCAATAATGAAAAAGCCAAATGAATGAACTGTTGGGAAAAAAAATAGACAGAAATGACCCATACATGCTGTGAGAACATAATCAGGGGCTCTCTTGTAGGAGCCAACTGAAATTCACAAGCGGACAGTGAGCTTCTACTCGAAGCTGTACAGCAGTGAGTGGTCAAGGGCATGGACGGTGGAGGAGAGCTTTCTTAAGGACATGCCAAAGCTCTCAGAGCAAGCGACCAAGGAAATGGACAGAGAGCTGATGCTGGCAGAGCTTTATGAGGCTCTCCGAAGTGTGGAACGGATGGATGGTCCTAGAGTGGTCTGCGAATTCTACGAAGCCTTGAGGGCAGTAATAGGGCAGGATCTGCTTGCTGTTTTACAGAGCAGCGGGAATGGAAGTCAGTTTAGCTGTTGAGCTGCAGGAGGGCTTGAAACACCTGAAGTTCTGACTCCCCGTATCACTACTGTGTACTGACTGCAAGCTGTTCTCAAAGGCATTAAACTCAAAACTTATTAAGGTCACTATGACCAGATGTACTGTGTGCCTGACAGGTCTATATTTGATAGCGTAATACTTAATTTGCAAATCTCCAGGCTATTAGGCTTATAGAATGGTCTCATTTTTCTAGATCAGGACTTTAAAAAGACATGCCTGAGATGAGCATGAATACTTGCAGAAGGTGCTGGAAACCTTTTGGGTTCCAACCAGGTTTTATAGCTATGTTCAAGTTGTTGTACAGTGAAATTAAGCATGTATTGAAGGTTATGGCGTTTATGTGCCACTTTTAGGGTGTACAGAGGTTTTAGACAAGGCTGTTCTTTGTCATTTGAACTTCATTTATGTAAACAGCATATGAGAAGTCTTTTATGAGAAGTCAGTATTCTGGTTTCAATATGCCACACCTTCATTGTGTCTCAGTGTATGCAGATGACCTGGTGGTAATGCTAGGCTCACAGACAGATGTAAACGTATTAATTGATTTTTTAAATGACTTTCAGATTTTATCTTCTGCTAAGGTGAACTGGGCCAAAAGTGAAGCCATTTTGTTTGGGGAGTGGGGAGGTAGGCAGCCTACACTACCGACAGGCCTAGTGTGAAAAAAGGTAGACTTGGGTTACTTCTTGGGAATTAATGGGTTTTTATATAAGTAGAGCACACAAAGAGCAAACTGAGCAGGTGGAAGTGGCTAGTCCAACAAGAGGCACATGCTTAGCAGTGTCTGCTCCCTCTGGCACAAGCTGGCATGGGTGGATCCACCACCAAGCCAGCTAGCAAACATCCAGACCCTGCAAGTGGACTTCTTAGATGTTTTACACTGGATACCTTAGAGTGTTCTCAGTCTGCCCAATGAGGAAATGGGTCAGGGGCTGGAACAGGTGCCCAACAGAACAGCAGTTCAGAGACTACTCACTGGACCGAGGAGCTTAGTATGGAGAGCAGCAGCCTATGGACTATTGCACATGGTGGGAGGATTGGGAATAGAAAGAACTTTGTTTTGAATGGACATAAGAACACTGGATGTTTCTGGACATTTAAAATTTTGGGTTGCAGAACAATACACTGACTCCTGGAGGAGCCCGTAGTTTAGGAGGTTCCCTGCTGGATTACAGAGGTGAAGGAGGAGATGAACTTTGGATCAGTTTTGGGGAAGCTGCTCTACATGTCATGTGTTAAAGTTTTAAACAAGAAAAAGCTAAGTAGGAGAGTAGGTACCGCATGGCAAAGTGTACTGGGTTTTAAGGACAATATTAAACCTTAAAGTGGATGGCACTGTACAAACCACCATTAACCAAATAAGCTTTTACTTTTAAGTGTTTTATACTTTTGGGTTTTTAAAAAATAAACTCTTTCAGGTGCTGGCTCTTACACTGACTGTGACGTGTTCACTGAGATTCTGCAAGAGGACAGTTTGGCTTTGGACACTGAAGACCTGCTCAGCTTCTCTTACCAAGTGGCAAAGGGCATGGACTTCCTGGCATCCAAAAATGTAGGAACTCATTCATTCTTTTGTTCTGTTCTGTTCTGTTCTGACCTCACCTCGCCTCGCCTGGCCTCGCCTGGCCTCTTCTCTTCTCAGCTCGTCTCTTCTCTTCTTGTCTCATCTCTTCTTTTCTTTTCTTTTACTTTATTTACTTTTCTTTTCCTGTCCTTTCTCTTTTCTTCTTTTCCCCTTCTCTTCTCTTCTCTTCCCTTCTCTTCCTTTCTCTTTACTTCCCTTCTCTTCTCTTTTTCTCTCTTCTCTTCTCTTCCTTTTAATTCTCTTCTCTTCTCTTCAATTCTCTTCTCTTTCTTTTTTCTCTTCTCTTCTCTTCTCTTCTCTTCTCTTCTCTTCTCTTCTCTTCTATGTCAGCTTGTATCTGCTGTCATGACCCCTCCAATAGTAGAAACACAATACTTTACACTCTCCTTTATGAAGCTCAGAGGGTCACTTTTTCTATTCAGAATGTCCAGCCATGGTTCAGATTACCATTGATAACACTCACATGTCCACAGGCATGCATGCACAACTTTACATGCCACCCACACACACACACACACACATACACACATCAGGTTGACCGAAGAGATGTGTTTCAGGGCCTATTCTTCGGTAAAGCCATTATGAAAACAACTGACTGGATGGTGTTTATTGTAATAAGACGTTGCTCATTTAAA
This sequence comes from Hemibagrus guttatus, assembly GCA_033459395.1. NCBI lineage: Eukaryota > Metazoa > Chordata > Actinopteri > Siluriformes > Bagridae > Hemibagrus > Hemibagrus guttatus. The sequence continues at coordinate 2,830,213 of JAUCMX010000019.1, forward strand.
TGGCCTTTCAGAATATTTTTTATGCCAAACAAATCAGCTATTGCTGCAGAACCTAAAACTTTTTTGATGATTGTATAAACCTTTCAGTGTATAAATACTATGATTGTATAAACCTTATACAGCTCCAAGGTCGCAGCATGTTAAATGTTTTGACTTAGGCTCTTCAGAGAATTTTAAAAGAATTTTAACTTCTCAATGACTGCGCTTTGAGAACAGCCTTTTGTTTTTCCTGGAAAACTCTTTAAAGATGCATTTGTACTGAAGTTACATATGGCAGTTATATTCAAGACTTTGAGCCATCGCAGTCTAGACCTGGAGCTAGTGGGAGTATACTGCTCCTACAGTGCATGTGCTTTCAGTACTGTGAGTCTTAGATATCAGTAAATGGACGATATTCAGAAGATTCAACAGTAGATATACAGAGAAGGTTATTCAGATCTGCGTTCAGAGCAGATCTTTAATGTACGGATGATTGAAATTACTTGTCAAACTGCCTTTGTGCTTGTTTTTCTTTTTCTGCTCTAGATCTTTCTGGGCATCTAATCATCCCAGCCATCCAAATAATAATAAATTTATAATAAATAATAAATTGGAATTACTTATATTTAAAATGACTTGTCTTGAAGCCCAAATAAATCCAAAGAAAGAAATTCTATAGATACAATACAATGTAGTATAAAAACAAGGGATTATAATTAATAATTAAGTTTGCACTAATAGAGAAACATAGGGGAGTTGGTGGCTCAGTGGTAGGTTTCTTGCCTCTCATGCGGCAGGCCCGGGTTCGATTCCCAGCCACTGGATGCAGTGCTGGTCCCAAGCCTGGAAAAATGGGTGGCTTGCGTCAAGAAGGGCATCTGGTGTAAAACATTTGCCAAGTTGTTGTGTGGACCAGTTGGTCCGCTGTGGCGACCCCGAACAGGGAGCAGCCGAAAGCACTAATAGAGAAATACACAAATGTAAAGAAGACAGAATTCAAATAGATGTCTGATACATAGACAATATATAATGAGGCTAATAGTCGTAAATAGTCTTAAATTAGTAGTCTGGGATCCTCAGACATTAATTGGTTGAATCCCTAAAAAATATTATTTTGATACGACAGTCTATTGCGGATCAATCTAGCCATGGGGGTCACAGTCCAGTGACTTCTGTGCCGGTCCCAAGCCCGGATAAATAGAGAGGGTTGCGTCAGGAAGGGCATCCGGCGTAAAACATTGCCAAATTTAACCATGCGAATCGTCAGTACGAATTTCATACCGGATCGGTCGAGGCCCGGGTTAACAACGACCGCCATCGGCGCCGTTGACCTACAGGGCGCCGGTGGAAATTGGGCTACTGTTGGTCGAAGAAGTAGAGGAGGGAGGAGAGTGCACAGACAGAGAGAGAAGAGGAAAGGTAAGAGTGTAGGACTGAGAATAGGAACTCTGAATGTTGGTACTATGACAGGGAAAGGTAGAGAGCTGGCTGATGTGATGGAGAGAAGGAAGGTGGATATACTGTGTGTACAGGAGACCAGGTGGAAGGGTAGCAAGGCTCGTAGTATAGGAGCAGGATTCAAGCTGTTTTATTATGGTGTGGATAGTAAGAGAAATGGGGTAGGTGTGGTCCTGAAGGAGGAGTTTGTGAGGAATGTCCTGGAGGTGAAGAGAGTGTCAGACAGGGTGATGAGTCTGAAGTTAGAGATTGAAGGGGTGATGTTGAATGTTGTTAGTGGTTATGCCCGACAGGTAGGTTGTGAGTTAGAGGAGAAAGAGAGATTCTGGAGTGAATTAGATGAGGTGATGGAGAGTATTCCCACGGGTGAGAGAGTGGTGATAGGAGCGGATTTTAATGGACATGTTGGCGAGGGGAACACAGGTGATGAGGAGGTGATGGGCAAGTTTGGAGTTAAGGAAAGGAACCTTGAAGGACAGATGGTAGTGGACTTTGCTAAGAGGATGGACATGGGTGTGGTTAACACTTATTTTCAGAAGAGGGAGGAGCATAGAGTGACTTACAAGAGTGGAGGTAGGAGAACACAGGTAGACTACATCCTATGTAGAAGAGGCAATCTGAAAGAGATTAGTGACTGTAAAGTGGTATTGGGAGAGAGTGTAGCCAGACAGCATAGGATGGTGGTGTGTAGGATGACTTTGATGGTCTGTAAGACGAAGAGGTCAAAGATAGAGAAGAAAACCAAGTGGTGGAAGCTGAAAAAGGAGGAATGTTGTGAGGAATTTAGACAGAAGTTGAGGCAGGCTCTGGGTGGTCAGGTAGTGCTGCCAGATGACTGGGAAACTACAGCAGAAGTGATCAGGGAGACAGGGAGAAAGGTGCTGGGTGTGTCATCTGGAAGGAGGAAAGAAGATAAGGAGACTTGGTGGTGGAATGAGGAAGTTCAGGATAGTATCCAGAGGAAGAAGGGTTTGCCAAGAAGAAGTGGGACATGGACAGGACTGAAGAGAATAGACAGGAATACAAGGAGTTACAGCGCAGAGTGAAGAGGGAGGTGTCTAAGGCCAAGCAGAAGGCATATGAAGAGTTGTACACTAGGTTAGACACTAGAGAAGGAGAGAAGGACTTGTACAGGTTAGCTAGGCAGAGGGATCGAGATGGGAAGGATGTGCAGCAAGTTAGAGTTATTAAGGATAGAGATGGAAAGGGGGCTCACAAGTGAGGAGAGTGTACAGAGGAGATGGAAGGAATACTTTGAGGAGCTGATGAATGAGGAAAATGAGAGGGAAAAAAGAGTAGAAGGGGTGAACTCTGTGGAATAGAAAGTAGATAAGATTAGAAAGGATGAAGTCAGGAAGGCTTTGAAGAGGATGAAAAGTGGGAAGGCAGTTGGTCCTGATGACATCCCGGTGGAGGTCTGGAAGTGTCTGGGAGAGGCAGCAGTGGAATTTTTAGCTAATTTGTTCAACAGGGTTTTAGAGAGTGAGAGGATGCCTGAGGAATGGAGAAGAAGTGTGTTAGTGCCGATCTTTAAGAATAAGGGTGACGTGCAGAGTTGCAGTAACTATAGGGGGATAAAGTTGATGAGCCATACAATGAAGGTATGGGAAAGAGTAGTGGAAGCTAGGTTAAGGAAGGTAGTGGAAATTTGTGAGCAGCAGTATGGCTTCATGCCCAGAAAGAGCACAACGGATGCAATTTTTGCTCTGAGGATTTTGATGGAGAAGTATAGGGATGGTCAGAAGGAGTTGCACTGTGTGTTTGTAGACTTGGAGAAAGCGTATGACAGGGTGCCAAGAGAAGAGCTGTGGTACTGTATGAGGAAGTCAGGAGTAGCAGAGAAGTATGTCAGAGTGGTGTAGGACATGTATGAGAGGAGCAGGACAGTGGTGAGGTGTGCTGTAGGTCAGACAGAGGAGTTCAATGTGGAGGTGGGACTGCATCAGGGATCGGCTCTGAGCCCCATCCTGTTTGCTATAGTGATGGACCAGTTGTCAGAGGAGGTCAGACAGGAGTCTCCTTGGACAATGATGTTTGCAGATGACATTGTGATCTGTAGTGAGAGCAGGGAGCAGGTGGAGGAAAACCTGGAGAGGTGGAGGTTTGCACTGGAGAGAAGAGGAATGAAGGTCAGTCGTAGTAAGACTGAGTACATGTGTGTGAATGAAAGGGAGGGAAGTGGAACAGTAAGGTTACAGGGTGAAGAGGTGAAGAAGGTACAGGAGTTTAAGTACTTGGGGTCAACAGTCCAGAGTAATGGAGAGTGTGGGAAAGAGGTAAAGAAGCGAGTGCAGGCAGGTTGGAATGGGTGGAGAAAGGTGTCGGGAGTTCTGTGTGATCAGAAAATATCAGCGAGAATCAAGGGGAAGGTGTACAGGACAGGGGTGAGAGCGGCCATGCTGTATGGTTTAGAGACAGTGTCACTGAGGAAGAGACAGGAGTCAGAGCTCGAGGTAGCAGAGCTGAAGATGTTGAGGTTCTCTTTGGGAGTGACAAGATTGGACAGGATTAGGAATGAGTACATCAGAGGGACAGCTCATGTTGGACGTTTGGGGGACAAAGTTAGGGAGGCCAGATTAAGATGGTTTGGACATGTTCAGAGGAGGGAGAGTGAGTATATTGGTAGGAGAATGTTGGACATGGAGCTGCCAGGCAGGAGGCAAAGAGGAAGGCCAAAGAGGAGGTATATGGATGTAATAAATGAGGATATGAAGCTAGTGGGTGCAAGGGTTGAGGATGCAGAAGATAGGGATAGGTGGAGAGAGATGATTCGCTGTGGCGACCCCTGAAGGGAAAAGCCGAAAGAAGAAGAAGAAGAAGAAGTCTATTGCGGATCCTACAATTGTTTGTTTGTTTGTTTTTTGCTTAGGAACTTACCTCTGAAATGGATGAACTCAAAATTGAGATTTATTTCATGATGTTACATTCATACATTTAATGTTTGCCTCAAATGGCTTTCTGTAGTTTTGTCTGTAAAACATGAATTCTCTGTCAAACATGAACTTAATATTGAGTTAATAACAATGGTTCAGGAATTATGGGAAAAAGTTCAGGATAGTAAATAACTGAGGAATAATTTGCACAACCTTGTCTACAGACGTTAATCATTCTGAATCATTCTTTTACCCCACTATAAGCACTTGTGACAGTTGTATTAATCATTATTAGGGTGGCAGCAGTACATGCAAATCTATTGTGTTTAACCATTTGCTTACGTCAGTGTAGCTTAACCATTAAAACGATCTATCTGTAACTAAAAGTGGATATACACATGTCTGAGCATTCAGACTAGGGGATTGGATGAGTGTTCGTGTAAGATCGCACGCAAAGTCAAAATTCTTCCAAGTATTTCAGGCGCACCACATAAACAGATGACATAGCAGCTCTGTGCTAATGAGAACACAGTCTGACGTTGTTTGTACTATTTAAAACATCATCTGGAATGTTTCCAAAATATGTATTGATGTTCGTTTGTGTGTGTGTGTGTGTGTTTAGTGTATTCACAGAGACCTGGCAGCCAGAAACATCCTTCTTACACAAGGTAGAGTGGCCAAGATCTGCGACTTTGGACTTGCCCGTGACATCACTACCGATTCCAACTATGTGGTTAAAGGAAATGTACGTTGTTCGTCAGAAACATCAACTCATTATTCAGCTGTCTTTACCTAGTACTTACATGCCTGGTATTTAAAAACAAATTCACCATGAATGACAAAAGGAAGTAGTAAAATTGTAATGTCAACACTGAGAAGACTTTTTATTAAGTCTGAGATGTATGAATAAAATATTTATTAAAGGTTTTTTGCAGGTACTGTAACTACTATGCCACAAAGCCATGCTGCAGTCTGATGAATATCTGAGCTTGGCTCTGGTTATGTGTGTTATATTTCATCATGAAAAGTGACCCTAAAGCACCACGGAAAGGAGACTAGACATTTATTATGAGTCAGAACCTTTACTTGTGAATGAGCTAGGAAAATACCACCATTCTAACGGATCTGTCTCATGCAGGCTCGTCTGCCAGTGAAGTGGATGTCTCCTGAGAGTATCTTTGAGTGTGTGTACACGTTCGAAAGCGATGTCTGGTCTTACGGCATCTTGCTGTGGGAGATCTTCTCTCTTGGTAGGTTTTACATCATTTCATATGTGAATCAACAGACAGGATTTTAAGAGCATGACGTTATTTATTAATTAAAGCTCTATGTTTTAGCGAGGACAGATTTAAAATGGGAAATAAACACAGGCAACCTTGTCTAATTAGCTCAGCCTGAGCAAGTAAGTGTGTGCCTTTTCCTTTTGACTGGTGAGATTAACTGAGCATAATTGTACCAAGTATGTATTCATTGCCTGAGGATTTAAGCAGCTTTAGCTTAATATTTTTGACCTGCTGGTACTAGCATGAGGATATATGTTTGTTAGATATGACAAGGAACTTCTGTCATTGTGGATTTGCCCAATGCTGTATAAAGGTTCCGACTTCAACAGAACAGTGACCTCAGAATCACAGATAGACAGAGAAGACTGACTGACTGAAAATGCCTAAAATGACAGGATAGATCTGGTTGGTTTGATGATACACAGGTTTTGTTGTTTTTGTGGGCAGTCAAAAGTAAGAAGTCAGTAATTAGAATCTCTGTGGATATTCACCTAATATATATTTTTGAATATATATATTATATTGGAACTTTCCCATAAATCTGTGTGCATTAAATCTCATGTTTAACTGCTGCTCAGCATTTTTCTCACAACGTTTCATTTTTTAATGTTCCGAAAGTTTCGGAAGTCATAACCATACTGGAGTAGACTGAACTTTGCTTGCTATATTCAGGGAGCAGTCCTTACCCAGGTGTACCTGTAGACTCCAAATTCTACAAGATGATCAAGGAAGGATACCGAATGGATTCACCTGAGTTTGCTCCAAGTGAAATGTAAGTGTGATATATATATATATATATATATATATATATATATATTTTCTTATATAAGATATATATATATCTTATTTTTATAGTTGAAAAATTTCCTTATTATTATATTACAATAGTAGAGTAGTAGAGTTGAGAGAACTTCATTAATTCCCGAGTGGAATTTCAATGTAAGCATACATAAACATACCTTTATTTTGAATTGGCACGATGACAAGATGGTATGGATTAAGTAAGGATTAACCGCTCATGCTGTTAGAAGAAGCCTTTGTCACAAAGACATTATAACATAGTGAAATTCTTTATTCGTGTATCCCAGCTTGTAAGGAACGAACCAAATATTAAACCAAATATAAGATTATTACGCATATTTCTAGGCATATTTTACCATTTTTAAGCTTTACATTTTCTTATTCTTTTGACAGATCATTTTGTTCATTTTTATTAATCTATAGAAAGAAGCCAAATGATCTGGCAATAGGATAAGCAAATTTAAAGTTTAAAATAGCTATGTATGCCTAGAAATAGGAGTAATAATTTTATATTTAGTTTATTTTAACCTTATAATAAGAAATAGTTAAAAGGTATAGTTAAAAAAAATAGTTAAAAGGTTAAAAGTAAAATCTGACTAGATTCAACACATTGTCACTTGCTAGGCTGTAATTTCTTTTGCAGTGTTTAACACCCCGCTGTGTTTTATTCCACTTACACTACAGCATATAATATCCGTGTCACGTATGTTGAGAATACATGCCTTACCTTTTTAGGTATGAAATCATGCAGTCGTGTTGGGATGCAGACCCATCCAGGAGACCCTCATTTGGCAAGATAGTGGAGAAGGTTGAACAACAAATCTCAGACAGCACCAAACATGTATGTCTTTTATTTATGTTCACACACACACACACACACAGCCATCTTTACTATTCAGTTGCCTTTTGTTAGCTTATCTAAAGCATTCCCATCTTCTTCCCTTCTGTAGATCTATCTGAACTTCAGCTCCAGGTTGCCTTTAGTCACAAGTCTCCGTGAGGAGCCCTTTTCTCACTCCTTACGCCGTAATTCAGGAAGCGGTCACAGCACTCCCACTCTGCCTCTACTGTCTAGTGATGATGTTTTGGAGGAAGCAGCTCCCAGGCAGCCATGGGCATAAAAATAAATTAATGAATTTAAAAAAATTCACCAAAATGCTCTACAAAGACTTATAGTCTTTCAGACAAACCCAGGCTGAGTGAAACCCTGGAACAGTCATTATGGCAGAAAGACGGCACATCATCTTCCCACTCTCTTTCCCTTACTGATATCACAGGGGATGATGTACTGCGTACTCTCACTCTTTCCCCATTGCTTCAGGATCACGTGACATGGGACGAGGATTATGGGAGTTTCAAGGAGAGTTTTACTTTATCATGTTCGCTGATATTCCAGTAGGGTTGACTTACCTTAACATCTTACCTTCACTGATGCACAACAGGCCTAACCTGGTCCTTTCGTGGTACGATTTTTAACTCTGCGTAGGTACTGGGGAACAAAATTGACCAGGATTTATTTTCATGATTATAGCATATACACATAAACGGTCTTTAAAAATTTTTCATATGTATTTTCATGGCCATGTACACACATGGCGAAGAGGAGCCCAAATGTGTAACAAAAATTTACAATTGAGTCATTTCTTGTTTTTTTTTTAATGCCAGCAGTCCAAAATTCACACTCATTGATAGGATAAATATATATATATATATATATATATATATATATATATATATATATATATATATATATATATATATATATATATATATAAGGATAGCATGTGTTGATGTCAGGGGCAAATAGTAAACACAGGTTTGTGAGAACAATGAACGTATATTTTTACACCAGAATAGATTCCCACTGGAGTTGGCTTTGACTTTCACATCCAGATTTGTATCCGATTTTTTCCCACAGTATGTTCATTTATGATCATGAAAACGAAAATAGTGCATAAGCCTGAAGGAATTGTCTCGCACCCAACCAAATACACCATCTTTAACCAGACATCTGCGCTAAAAAAATTGAGCCTTCGGTCAATACAAATGGTCATAATAGCACTTTGAATTATGAAATATGATCAAGCATTATTTTGGATGTAGATGCTCTTTGTTTCATAGCAGTTTATACATATATGTCCTGGAGAGTCTTTCTTTTTAAAAGCACATTGGTATTGTGTGATGGGTTTAGGCAGCTTCAGGACAGTTTAGTACAGATACACTGGCTCAGTATTATTCAGTTGCAGACTGAGTTCAGTTTAAACACCATGCTTGCATCTTGATAACTAGGTGAAGTGCATGTTATTTTCTTCTGGTAGCTGCAATGAGTACAGGAACATGGCAGCTGCATACAGATTCATTTCTGCTTTTTATTTAGTTATTAGGCATAGATTTTGTTTCTGCTTTTCCTGTTGTTACAGTTTAAAACAATACTTCTTATTTAGACTGTTAATCTTGTATTTTCAGGGATCGATGTACGTAGCATCTCAAAGTGTTAAAGTGCAAACGATGAGCTTTCTGGGTCGAATCATATTTCAGCTTTAAAGATCAGTATTAACGTTGGTTATGTGTATGCTTGTTATGTGAAGGATTTTGTCTAGTACTGTGTGAAACTTTGAAAACCATCAGGCTTCCCAAAATGCAGGACAGTAGGTAACCCGGCAAAGTTGTTCAGTTGGTTAAAAAAAAAAAAAAAGACTTGATTTAAAAAGAACAATTCAGCTCCTGCTATCGTCTTTAAATAGACACGGTTCAATAGTATACATTTTATTGAAAGAGCAAGTCTGTTGTGTTTTTAATCAGTGAATCTTTCACATCTCATGAGGTTTAGGTGCTACTGCCTAGACTTAGGATCAGTTGAAGAGCTCAGTAGCATTTGAAACGTTGCATACTTTGTGAGGAACAGAGAAACGTCTCAAGAGACTCCAGTTGAAACATTTTATAATGTTGACATGGAGTACAAGTAATAAGTTTTTGTAGATACTGTATGTACATTTTTATTGAAGCTTGTTCGTATAAAGATATTTACTGTATATTATCCTTTCTGTTCACATGTTTATAACGTCACCATTTTTTTGTTTGTTTGTTTTGTTTTTGCTTTTTTTTTTTTGTCATTACATACAGTATATGAAAAATAATTGTTGCGGAGAATATTCACTCAAGCTTAGGATGTTAGAGTTATGGCTAAGGAGAGGCATCAGAAACGTCATTCTTTTATGTCAATCTCAGCAAACACCAACACTTTCTGTAAAAAAAAAAAACAAAAAAAAAAACACTGACTATCGTGCCTCACAGGAAACGCTTAGATTCTGCTCTTTTGCTGTTGAGGAAAGAGCCAATAGAAAGCTACTGCTCTTCTGGGTGCCAATGGGTGCATGCTCTCCATAGGAACAGCCAATGGGTGAAATCTCAGTCGATCCGCCAGCGGAGGGGTAGCTGCTCTGAGGGAGAGCCAATGAGAACGTTCTTACTCCTGCCAATTGGGAAAATAGAGCAGCCGTGCATTAGAGACAGAGACGGAGAGTTCATCAGAATCCTAAGACTATGAGCAACAGACTGAGTGATTCAGATCGTGCCAGGTAGACCAAGTTGTAACATCAGTAGTTAGGCACCCATGAGTAGCTGATTTCCCAGCTCTCTTTCTCTTCTTTGTGTCCAGCTGCTTCCTCCAGCGGAAGTGTCACTTCCAGGGCACTTGAGTTGGGGAGATCCCAGCCGCTCTCTATCCCACCTCCACCGCTTCCCTATCACTCTCTTCCCACACTGCAACATTGTTCTGAGGGGCATCTGTCTGCACTTTGTATGAGTGTGTGTGTGTGTGTGTGCGCATGTGTGTGTGTGCGTGTGTGTGTGTGTTCCTTGTAGCATAATGCAGGTCATTTTGCTGGTAAGACACCAGAGTACTGATGAGCTATCATTTACACAGCTTGTCACATGTAATACACTGTATACCATAAACTGGCTCCCGGCTGCCGTGTTTGTGGACATGATACCACTCCTGTGCTTTTGCTTGCTCTATAGTACTATGTGTAAATAATGTAATGTCAATATTTTTAGGGCAAGGTGGTACGATCATGCTAATGCTGTAAACATTTAAGTGCAACTCTTTTTTTGTGTGTGTGGTTTTCATACTACTTAAATATTTACTTTACATATCCATTGCATACATATTACTCTACTAGTTCCACTCATTGACTGTGTATGCATTAAGGTCCTTAAATAACAGGTGGCTTAATTGCCTGTAGCAAATGTGCAGCTTCATTCACATTTGGTACACCTTATATACAGCATATCAAACATCTAATCACGTGTAAACCGATGTACCACGTCATGATATGGTAATGACTATGTGATAATGCATGGATAATGTAAGTAGGTCTGATTTTGGACAAATTATTGGAGATTTTTTTTTTTGTCCCTTGAAGAGAAGGTTTGTTCTGTGCATTTTGTCACTGTATATTTATTTTAAAGATTTTATTTTGCAAATCTCTGAGATGTTTTATTGTGTAAGACCTGTCATGTCTTGTTATTAAACACTGTAAATAAACCAATGAAACATAAATGATTTAGCTTGGTATGGGCTTTTGTGTTTTTTGTTACACAAAAAAGTTTACATTAAGTAAGTGGCCTCATTAAGTGAGGAAAATGAAAGCACAAGTTAAGATATATTGGTTGAAACAAACACAGATTGTTTCATATATAAAACAAGTAAAATCATCCTTGACTCTCAACCTTCTCATCTTACATTTTCCTTAAAGAAGGAAAGAAGACAAAGCCTTTATTGGTCATATAAACTATATAGGGGCTTTCCACTAGGTGTTGGAGTGTGTCTGTGGGGATTAGTGAGATCAGTCAAACTGATGTTGCAAGAGTGAACAGGTCTTGGGTTCAGTCAGTGTTCCAGTTCATCCCAAAGGTGTTCATTGGGGTTGAGTCAGAGTCAGGGCTCAGTGCCGGACACTCCAGTTCTTCCACTCCAACCTAAAGCTTCTTCATGGAGCTTTATGTGTACAGGGTTCACTTCTGTGCTTTGTGTACAGGGGCATCATCATGCTGGAACAAGTTTGGGTTCAGGTGTCCAATTACATTTGGCCTTATAGTGTACATTACAATTGTTTTTTTCTGAAGATTGGGACCCAGGATATGACACCCCTGGAGCAGAGAGGGTTCTGTGACTTACTCAAGGGCCCAACAATGGTAGCTTGTTGCAGCTTGAACCCTCAATGTTCTAAACAGAAGCCTTAATCACTGAACTGCCCTAGAATAAGAAGTACAACAAAAGCCACCATTCATTTTATCCATAGATGCATAGTCACCAGAAGAGCACAATAGGAGGATCTGAACAAAGAAGACTTCAGGGAAATTGATATCAGGAAGATAGCATCATTCTTATCTGTATATAGATGTCATATGACTGTCCATAGGTTTTGCCAAGACCACAACTTGAGAAGGAAGTGGATCACAGCCTCTTAGCAATTGCCAGGTCAGTATATGAGTCAAACTTTCTACAATATCATAAATGATTTCACCCTTTCTATTGGCAGTCTAACACATGTAAATCAACCACCATAAGCTCATGAGGAACTGACTCACTATGGGCAACTGGAAAGATGTTGACAAATACAGGTTGTGTACAGGCCACTAGGAGGGGCAATGGTGACCTTATAGAAGAAGGACTTGGTGACCTCTCATGATGTTCTTAGTAGTGGCCTTAAGGGATTTCTGGCTAAACAAAAAAGTTTTCAACCTAGAATTTAAGTTTATTACTGTGAGTCCTGAACACTCACTGGAATTCTTCAAAGGAAACAAGGGATTAGGAGTGAAAATCTGGCTAGCGAAAGAGGATAGCTATAAGCAGCATCGCTAAGAGTTGAGGCACCAAGAGAGCACAGCATTCTGTGTAATGCAGCAAGCACAACAGAAGGAAGGTTAGATGACTTGCTGCAGGTTAGTCTGGGGTTTGCAGGACTGAGCCAAAGCACCGGACGAGGTCTAACTCGGTGCTGGAGAGTGTGGTATGATGAGGAAGGCCCGCTTTCTGAATCGGGTCATTGGAACATCTCAGTGCACCAAGCCAAAACACTTAGTTATGAATTGGCAGGTAAGTATCACACTGAGTGTTAAAGCAGTTTGTAGCTAACTTGTGGAAATGTCAGCAGCTGGAACTCAAGTTAGCTAGAAACCACAAAGTTCCAACAGCTCTAAAAGTTCAAGAATACACTCACCAGAGTCTGAGAGATGAGAGAAGATGACTGTGAAGTCTTAGACCAGCTTTAGAAGAAGGGTCACCTGTAACTTCAAACATAATCACCAGCAGGTTAAAGGAGTATGAAGGTATTTAAAGTAAATATTATCTAATTGTCACACTGTGGCTGGTAAAGGTCTTGGTCACACACACTAGATAAAATTCAGATGCTAGGTACTGCCTCTGGTGGTTAGAAGGGTAGAAGTATAACTGGATTTATTTAAATAGGAAATAACCATGTATATAGTAGTACAGTGGCACAGTGGGTCCTGACTTCCTCCCACGTCCTCTTGGGCTCTTGCTGGTGCCCCGGTTTCCTCCCACTGTAAAAAGAAAGGTGAATTGGCTGTGCTATCTTGCCACAGGATGTAAATGATTGATTCCCTGCCATGAATTAGTGTACCATCCAGGAGGTCTTCCTGTCTTGTTCCTGGAATGAGGTCTGAATCCACCACAATCCTGGCGTCACATTTAACGTTATAAAAGTATTTCTAACCATTCACTATTAAACATGGCTTACCACCCATACGTTTTGTATTTATGATGTTCAAACATCTTATTTTATGTTCAGCTCCTAACCCACAGAGTGCTCTCCACTTTATCACAACATTCCATTAGGATGTCATCTCACATTTAATCGCCAATGGGGTTCATTAAGTACAGTTTTTTGGGACATAGCTGGCCATTTATTACATTGTTTTAAATAGTTGGGCTCCTGAAGCTGGTTATTTGTGTTTATATACTGAATGTTAATTACATCCAACTTTAAAATGATGTCTTGAACAGGCCCAATGCCAGGGCTGGACACCTGCTTCCACCTAGTCACAGAAATGAAAAATAATTCATGCTTTGGAATAAAATACTGTCGTTACAAGTGTTGACATTGGCAACATGGCAAGATCCTGTCTTGTGATATTTATTTAGAACTTGATGCTGTGTTGTGAAAATGGCCGTTTCTGGCAGATGAAACTTCGAGTTAAGAAGTCCCATCTCTGTTGCACCGTATCCGGTGCTTATAATTCTCATTCAGTCTGAGCTCATTGTTTGCTCATCTATCTGATAAGAGAAGAAGGATTTCCCACTATTGAAACCTGCCAAAAACACACAGTGAGTAAGCAGCACCTGAGGAGTCTGTTTCAATTCAAAAACCAGCTGAGAGATGGAGAGTTTACCAGTTATGAATTCATAGATAAGAAACACCTGCATAAAACCTCTGGATTTTCTCTAGGTCTTTTAATTGTTTTCTAATGTGTGCTTTCTCACCACGAGATGGATGAGAAAAGCCCTTTGAATTTAAAATGGATGTGTGTTAAGTCATCAAAGATGACTAGAAAAATAAAGACTGGAATTGTACTGTTGAAAGCAAAAGGCCAAAAGCTTTCCTGCTGAATATTATCCACACAGCTGAGAGGTTGAATACATGCTGTGATCTTATCAAGCTACTTGAGGTGAACACCACATTGTCACCATAATGTACAGATATAAAGGTTGTTCCAGGATTAGTATTTATGGTTAATATAATCATATTCTTACACTTTCAAAAACATATCAGACTTTACACAAGTTCCTAGTTAACATGAAGCATTATAATACAATAATATGAAGAACAATTTTGACTCAAAGTGAGATAAAAAAATAAAAATAAAAAAAAAGAAACAAAACCCTGCACCCATGGGTGTGGCACTTGGCACAGGCATGTGTGCTTCTGACAAAAGGTGCAGAATTATAACTAAATAAAAAAAGAAATAAAAAGAAAAACAAATGGCTTACTCCTTATCCACTCCAAAGTAGCCAGGTACAATCATTATTCCAATCATTTATATGTGTTAAATGAAAATATAACCCAATAAGCTTTCTTATTCACACTATTCAAGAACCTCTGCAATTCAGTTCAACTTGAGTTCAAGTCATTTTATTTTTTTTTTCAGATTTTATGGCTTAAAATTGGCGGCAGTAAAGAGAAGTCAGTTGATTCTGCTCCCCACAATAGCTTTGTTTATATTGCCGGCTGAACAAGGTGCCTAAGAACTAATGTCTATGTGTGCTTTCCTGTGAACTCTTCTCTAGCAGACGTATGAATGGATATATGTGATACCCTATAGCAAATGACCTCTTTAAGAATGTCTTTATATTATTGTATATATCCATGTAATACTTATATATACATATATTCCATGTAATACACATCTATATACACATCCATCTATCTAGCTAGCTAGCTAGCTAGCTAGCTATCATTTTTGAAATGTTCATGATACATGGCTGCATATTTGTTTCATACAGAGAGAGAGAGAGAGAGAGAGAGAGAGAGAGAGAGAGAGAGAGAGAGAGAGAGAGAGAGAGAGAGAGAGAGAGAGAGAGAGAGAGACTCCTTTAATGAGTATGTTGCTTTCCTGTGGGTTCTGTGGCTTTACTGACAGTTTGACCTGCACGTTGTGTACAGAACAGTCGCGAGATGGTGGAAGTTAGTATGAAAGTATAACCAGCAGTGAAGCAAGATGTTGAGAAGAGATTAAGAAATCCAAGGTGGATGAGTGCATAGCAATGGGGCCTGGTTGGGGAGGTTCAAAAGGACACAGCACACTTTTCTGCTTTTGCATAATATGTATTAACTGCTGTGCTTATGTAACAGTTCTTTTCCACTTGTTTACTATTACAGTGCTGACTATCAGTTTCTCGCACAAGTCCTAACCCTGTCCTTGAGCCAGAAACAATACTGTGCTGTACAATATTATAATATGTAGGTCATATTTACATATTTAAGAGCTCTGTCCTTCGGTACCTAAAATTATCGAAATGAAAACGGTGTCCTAATTAAGTGTGTGGGTTTGGTCAAGACCAGGAAACAATGACTACTTTAGAAGTAAAGAGAGTCTCGGGAATAATTACGGATGCCATTATGAACACAAGTATATTTCAACAGGTTTCTATGCCATGTTGTATTTTGGTCTGCTTTTTCTTATTGCATATTTCATAAAAATGTTTTTACTTACTTCTGTTTGCCAGTCCCTTATAGATAACACCTTAGTACATCAGCAGCTTGGATCACTGAATCAAAATCTGCTTACACTTTAAATGATAAAAATACCACTGTTAGACATCTGCAAAACCTTACACAAACTTGCTGAGAAACTACAGACACAGACCTCAAAAATAAAAAGAGATACAGAATAGCATGCACACAATCAATATGTGTGAGTTTTTGTTTTTCCAAAATTCAAAAATGCCTTATTAATGAGCCGGGATCTGTTTACGTTCGCTAAAATTAAGTTCACAGTATGCTTATCCAGTGTGATCATGTCATCAAAAGACAAAGAAAAAAAGCCTGTCTGTCAGTGGTTTTTATATATATCGTAGCTGATGAGAAACCCCTAACATGGATGAAAAAAATCTGGAAATGTTGACTCAGGTAATTGGTATGATGCTCAGATTCCTGACATTTATTTACACACTTAGTTACAGAATGTCTTTTCCAGTCCACAGATTGGAAAGACCTTGCTTATACAGGGAAGCGAGATGGAGGATAGAAGAAGGACCACCATACCAAGACACAAAGAGTTAGAAATACAAAATATTAATTTAGAAAATCAGACATCATCTCAGAGAGTTTTTTTCCTTGCCACTGTTGCCTCTGGATTGCTCATTAGGGATAAATCTAAATTTAAACTTTAAACTTTATCATTTTTTTCAGAATTTTTATATTCCTATAAAGCTGCTTCGTGATATTATCCACTCATAAACCTTACATAGTCACAGAGTCAGGGGTAAATAATTGAAAAGAAAAGGAATGATATCAAGTCACTGATCAAAGAATCAAAGAATTTTCACTAACATTTCTTCGATTGTAGATCAGCCTTTAGGGTTGCCAGATATCTTACCATGTTGAAAGAAAGTCTTCAGTGAAAATGAAGAATGGAGACTATGAAGAAAATAGCCTCCCGTAAACAATGGAGCTGCCGGTCATGTTGTGTAAAGGAATGCCATCGAGATTTGCATGCCTCTGGACATATTGAAGAGCTAATGGTGAATCTTCAACACTGCTCTGTGTCTAATGGTACACTCTTCCCTCATTCACCTGGAAGTCAGAAAGAATCAGATGACTGGAGTCAGAGGAGCATTTGCGTCAGGCTCCATGACCCTATGAATAAACACATCATCATTAAGTGATAGTGATGAGGATAGTGCACACTACTGAGCAGCAATCTTTACACTGTAATGAAAGACAATTACATTATTATTATTAATTATAATTATTAATCATTATTATTAATGTTGTTTTGTGGTGCAGCAATCCCTTTACTTCTGTTTAAAAAAACAACAACACAACATTACAGGAAAAAAACACAACTTTTATAATCAGATCATTAACGATCATTCCACATGATCACATAAATAAAATATGAAAAACATGTCCTTATGCCATAAAATTGTATTCAATTTTCGAATAAAAATAAATCCAAATAAAAATATGTGAACAAAACGTGATGAAGTGAAAAACAATTATTTAAAGAGACATGTGAAATATTAAATCATCTGTAAAGAAAACTAACATGTGAGTACAGTTTGGGTTTTAATCTGTTTAAATTGTTTGTTGGGTTAAACAGAAATTTTGTGTGTGTGTGTGTGTGTGTGTGTATGTGTGTGTGTGTGTGTGTGTGTGTGTTTGATATCATCTCATGTGACAAAATAATAATAAACAGGGTCTCTCCGCCCCTGGACATTTGAACATCTAATGATTGATAGTAGAAGAAAAGAGTTCTGACATGCATTCAAAGGCTCATGTTCCATCAAATTATAAGAGGGACAAAAAATATGTGCAAAAGTGTGACTAATGATGAGGCAAGGGAAAGAGGCTGTTTTCCTGAGCGTGCTTGGATCTGAAAATGCACTCTAGTAAAAACATCATCCACACGATCAGATGTCCCATATGGATACAGCAATATGTAATTAGTGTGTTTCACAAGATCTTAAAACCACAGTCCAGGAAAAAAACAATAGCTGTAAAATTGCTCCATGTGTATTACACTTTATAAATAATGTAGGTTCTTAACAAATTCTAGAGAAATGAGGCCACACTGGCAAGGAAAAACCCCCGAGATAACAGGGAAATAAAACCTTGAGAGGAACCAGACTAAGGAAACCCATTCATTTGCATTTACATTTACATTTCTGGCATTTGGCAGACGCTCTTATTCAGAGCATCGTACAAAAGTGCTTTAATTCTCTATCAATGAATAAATTAACACTGGCAACAAGCCCAATGTGTTTTGAATCTGATGCATGCAGCTACTGGAAGCCAGTGGAGGGAATGGAGCAGTGGGGTGGTGTAGGAAAACTTAGGCAGTTTGAAAACAAGTCGTGCGGCTGCATTTTGGATCATTTGCAGTGGGTGAATTGTGTTCAGAGGTAGACCTGCCAGAAGAGAGTTGCAGTAGTCCAATCTTGAAATGACCAGAGACTGAACAAGCACCTGAGTAGCCTGTGTGGATAGAAATGGCTGAATCCTTCTGATGTTGTACAGAAGAAACCGACATGAGTGTGTCACATTAGCGACATGGGAGGAAAAGGATAGTTGATTGTCCATGGTTACCCCAAGGTTGTGAGCAGTGGCTGAAGGGGAAATCATGGAGTTGTTCAAAGATACGCAAGGTCCTGGACTGGGGATGGATCACCTGGGATGACCAGCAGCTCAGTTTTGCTGGGATTGAGTTTCAGCTGATGAGCTGTCATCCAAGATGAAATGTCCACTAGAGAGATCTCTCTCTGAGATCCGAGCAGAAGCCATGGTATCTGAGGGAGGGAAGGAGAAGATAAGTTGGGTGTCATCGGCATAGCAGTGGTATGAAAACCCATGTGAGGATATAACTTTGTCAAGAGAATGAGTATAGAGGGAGAAAAGGAGAGGACCAAGTACTGAGCCTTGTGGGACACCAGTAGAGAGTCTGCATGGAGCAGATGTCAATCCCTTCCATGTTACCTGATATGAGCGACCATCCCGGTAGGAAGCAGTTCATTCCCATGCTGTTCCACAAATTCCAAGACTCCTGAGGGTGGACAAGATGCTGCAGACAGGTCGAGGAGGATGAGGACCGATGACAGTTTGGCTGATCTAGCAGCATGTAGTTTCTCAGTGACTGCCAAGTCTCTGTGGAATGTGCTGCTTTGAAGCCAGACTGGTTGGGGTCATGGAGGTTATTCTGCAGGAGATAGTCAGACAGCTGATTATAAACAATGCGTTCAAGAATTTTTGAAAGAAATGAGAGTTCTCTTCTAGGTTGTAGAAAGAAAACATAAACAGTAGAAAGGATATAAAGGTGTTAGAATTTTCAGGTACACTCAGAGAAGAAGCCTGAGTCACGCTGCTGCTGCTGCATCTACTGATATCAGGGAAGCTTTTTGGCAAAGAACCACACAGAGAGGGTGATTGAAGAGCTAAACTCTTAGAAATTTACTGAGATAAACAGCGAGTATATATACAGAAGAAAGATGTAATATTCAGTGTTATCTATAGGTAAATAAAAGACGTCAGCAGAAACAGATTTGGTGGTTGATTTATTCAATGGCGGTTTGGTGAGTTTATTATGAACATAGTTCATCGAAACAAAAAGAATTTCTAGGACAAAACAAAGTATATCTCATTCAAAGGATGAGGCCATAAACAAATAGTATCACACAGTCAGTCCAGGGCAGAGCGTGCCAAGATATATACAATATATATTAAAAGGAGTGTTAGGTATGATGCTAAGGGATATGAGTATGTGATAGTCTTTATGATCACAGCAGAGTTTCTTATTAAGTACAGAAATACAGTATCCTGGTCACAGCGACACTGATGTTCAAGTCTGTCTATTTAGTATCATTGCTCAGTCTAACCTTCACCTGAAGGTGAGCATCATCTGAAAACAGACTAATCACCAGTAAAGTCTAAATCTTCTAAATCTTATATAGACAGACCAGACCTGTTGGATACATCTGGGTTTATCTGATGTAATCTTTTGCCTGATCCAGACTTTTGCAATGACCAAGAATGCTAAACGTAATACTTTCCTGTTGCTTACCTGAATTCACCGGGAAATTTCTTGAAAGATTACCATCATTGCTGCCACTGAGGTGAGTCATAGGCAGAAAAAAACTTTTTTTTTTCAGAGAAAAAGTTGATGCAGGGACACCAGATCTATTAAACTATTGAATGATTTAGAGGAGGAGACGAATGAAGTTAATTCTTTCAGATGGCTTGTGGTAAAGCATTCCATTTGCTACACTGATCTGGTTATATAACTCTCTACAAATAGGTATCAGATTGTCTAAAATTAGATTAATTCTCTGAATTTTCTGTTTAATGTTTTCCAATTCACCATGGGGAAAAATACATCAAGTATGATATTACATTTAGCTGGTTTTCATTCTGCCTTATTTCGAGTTAGCTTTGCTACGGCGCTAAGTTAGAAGCAGCCTTTATTTGTCACATATACATTACAGCACATGAAATTCTTTTCATAACATATCTCAGCTTGTTAGGAAACTAGGGTCAGGGCGGGAGAAAGAGTTAAGGGCCTTGGTAAATGGCACAACTCATAAGGCTTAAACCCCTGACCTTCTGAACAGTAACCCAGAGCCTTAATCATTGAGCCTCCACTGCCCTAAATAAAATGTTGTTAAGTGTGATATCATTTACATCTTATCATTTGAGTGGTCTGTTTAGAAATATGAGATTGATCATTATACAAGAGTATACAAATTATTTTCTTAGTGGCACAGAGTTTACTAAGATGGAATTAAGATGGACTTGCTCATGAAAAAAACAATCCAGCACGCTTAAATCACCAAACGTATTTGGCAAAATGTGTTACAGACCAAGGTAGAACTTTTTGGGAATAATCGTAAAAGAAATGTTTGGTGCAAAATCAGGACAGCTTATCACTCACAGACCACCGTACCTATTGTGAAGCATGGTGGTGGCAGCATCATGCAATGGGGATGGTAACTTTTCAGATGGGTTTTAGTCAGGATAGAAGGAATCAATGCAAATTCCAACCCATTTTACTGCAAAACTTGAAGGCCTTTTTTAGCCGAAGATAAAGAAACAAATTTCCAAAATCTTTCCAACACGATAGCAATCCAAGTCAACAAAGGAATGGCTTCAGAAGAAAGTCCAAATTTAGGAATGGCTGAGTCAGAGCCCAAGATCTAAATCCTTATCACAAACCTGTGGAATGACATGAAGACATTCTGTTGTGTACAGGAGATCTCACCATTTGACAGATCTGGAGTATTTTTGCATTATAATTGCATAATCATGCATTACAAGCATGAGGTGCTTTAACAAAGTATTAGTTAAGGAGGGTGCAAACTCATGCAACCAGGTTTTTCTTTTTTTCACATAAAATGCTCTAATTATTATTCATTTGAATTTCGTTGCTTGCACATCACACTTTTAACAGGTGTGTGTAGACGTTTTATATCTACTGTACAGTATATTTCATAACATTAAGGAATATTGGCATGTTTGTTATTAAGAAAAATCACAGAAGGTATCAAACAAATCGTTATTTTGAGAGATACACTGACCTGCACCGATCTTATTAGTAGCCAAGTTCTTCTAAACATTGTATTCTGTGTGTTGCAATTAGTACATTGAAATTAGTACATGCTTTACACATATGGTTTATTGTGTAATGAGTTCATCCTGATAATGCTTGATGAGAATTCTCCCCATTTGGTATATGTGACATGCCAAAAAGTCTGCCTTCCATCTGACCAAAAGGAAGGGGAAGGAATGTGATAAAGAGCCATAATAGTCAGCTTTGATTAACTTGTCGCCCTTGTTACAACACAGCACTCCTACTGGTATTCCTCAGTTCATAGACAATGTGGGATGGATTGAGTGGACACACTGCATCCAGAAACAGTTCACCACCAAACAACACATGCAAATGATATTCATTCCACTATATCTTCTTCTTCCACCATCTTCTTCTGCTTCATTTTCAGGACCATAAACTGTAAGTATCTACTTATATAAGTATGTCTAGTGTCTAAAAACAGACTAAAAAAAAGACAGATTTACGTATCCCATTAAAGAAAACCTGTATTATTTGTCGTCCGGTAATAATTTTATATAATCAATCGCAATGCATTAAAAAAGTTGCTTTTGACATTAACGGAGATCAAATACACCATTAATCCTCATTGTCAGGTCTTCCTCATGCTCGAACCTCATGCTCGAACCACTGTTGACCACATGAACAAACAATGTTGCCTGGATGTAATCTGACACTTTCTCTTCTCCTCATCCTATTATTTATATCACACTTTATGCACAACATTCATATTACAATATTGCCTGCATAAAGGGTGCTCTAAGCAAACGAGAAAGTTAACGATGTAAGGCTGAGTGATGTCTTTGCAATCCATAAATAGGATTGATGGTTTGTTTAGCCTACTTTTTAAATATTGTGTCTGTGTTTGAAAAAAGGGTTTGTGAAAAGCTGGAATTCTGTTTGTATTTTTTTGCAGGCTGGATCTGGTATATGATTTTCAGAATTTTGTGACTATATTATATCTCTACTCTCTAAAATGCTGTCAAATCTTATTAGAAACATGTTTCCCATTTTATTTTGCAACTTTTCTCTCAGTATTGGGCAATGGTTTGACCTTTTTTTTGCTGTAGAACTAAATAAATGCTTTGTTTGTTTAGGTGAAAAGTGTTTTGCAAGGTGAGTCATGGATTAGCGGAATGGCAGACATTCTTACAGTTGTGTGTAGTACTTTGCACTTCAAGTGAGCTTAAAAACCGCTAGGCCATTAGAATGCTCTGCATAGCAGGTTTATTGGTTTGGGGGTTATTACAGAAACAAGTCTTGCTATAGATTTGTGAGTGGAAAATTGTGGGGGGAAAAAAAACAAGTGGAAAAGTGGAAATTGTGTGGTGGAATAAGGCCCCTTTGAACATGAACCCTTTCTCTCGAAGAAAGAGCCAGAAATCCTCAGCTGAGACATATTTGCGAGGTGTTAGTTTAGCGTAACAGTTCTGGTGCAGTCATGCGAATGTCTGAAGCACTCTTAATGTTTGCACTGGAGTGTGTATGTAGCCTACAGCCAGATGGATCGGTCACCATGTGATTATAGGCTGCTATTGTCCTCTGGAACCTCGGGCTGAAAAGATTTAACGGTGGTTAGAATTGTGTCTGTGTGTGTGTGTGTGTGTGTGGGCACTGTGGTTAGTTGGTGTTAGTGTGGCTTTCAGCATGGTTCGGTGAGTGAAAGGGAAAGATAAAGAATGTGTGTTTCTGCATGCATTGCTTACAGTGCCTTACATTAATATCATTAAAAAATGGAAGGAACACCGTGAATGACACGAACGTTACTCGTTCTCGAAAAGACAAAAGCCAGTAACTTGATAAATAATGTGTTGGTCAGAGAAGCAATCAAGAAGCCAAAGGTAAATCTGAAGGAGCTTTTATAAATCCACAGCTCACATTTCAAAGGATAGCCATAAACCAGACACTCCACAAATTCTGGGCCTTTTTGGAGAGGAGTGATAAGCAAGGTTTTATTGAAAAATATGAAAGCCCATTTGGAGACATGGGAAACATGTGGGAAATGGTTCTCTGTCCAAGAGGGAAAAGGCCTGATATGTTGAAACTTGTACTTTTTTGGGCAAAGTTCTTCATTTGTTGGAAACTCAACATTGTTCAGGTTCATTTCCCAGAGAACACAATGTTCACAAGGAGACATGGTGGTGGTAGTGATATGTTGTAGGAACTAAGAAACCGGTCACGGTTGAGGGTATGATGGATGGAGTGAACATTTCAGTTCAAGTGTGCAAAAGACCTGAGACTGAGGTTCACCTTCCAGCAACCTAAGATACATTTGAGTGGTTCAAACCAAGATGCTGAGTGTGTTACAGTGACCTGGTCAAAGTCCAGACCTCAATCCAAAGAACATTCTGTGGTGAAACCTTTTGGCCAAAATTTGGCGAGTTTTGTCTCCAATTTTGGCGAGATTAATGGGCATAAATGTCAACATCCAAAAGTGGATAGAAACATTTCCCAGAAGTCTGGCAGCTGTAACTGCAGCCAAAGGTGGTTGTTAGAAGTATTGGCCCAGTGAATGAATACTTTCTGCTTTTTATTTTTTATTACTTTTTTTGTGTTGATATAAAAACTATATTTCAAACATTCAGCTGTTAAGCATACTTTGTAAATCAAATAGTCAATATTTCAAAAAAGTTTATTTCAGTTCCAGGTAACACAACAAAATGTAGAAAATGTCAATGTAGGGAATACTAATGTAAGGCAAAGTTATGTTTATATATATTGGAGAGCGAAGGACCGAGTTAGGGTTCTACCACTTCCTTCATTCTGCCAGCTGTTGAGGAAGTGTGTGAGAGTGTGTCCTTGTGTATGTGTGTTAGTGTGTGAATCTGTGGTATGTGTGGATGGTGGAGGAGGAGTAGGTGTTACAGGGGCAACACAAGGTCAGTTCAGACTGGCATCTCTCTCTCTCTCTCTCTCTCTCTCTCTCTCTCTCTCTCTCTCTCTCTCTCTCTCTCTCTCTCTCTCTCTCTCGCTCGCTCTCGCTCTCACTCTCTATCACACACAAACAAACACACACAGCATCTCTCTCCCTCTTCTTGGTGATGAAGTGATATGTAAACCACGAGTAAAGGTACTGAGGATAGAGGGATGAGAGAGAGTGGGGAAACTGGTGCTCCGTTTATCAAGATGTACTCAGCTTCCTCTGGCACTACCACAGGGGTTTTGCAAGAACAGAAGTACACACACATTTAAAACTGTGTACAAATTTACACACACACACACACACACACACACACACACACACACACACACACACACACACACACACACACACATACTAACAGTGTGGATCCAGTGAATAAATCTGACATGCAAGAAATAGCTGTTGTAGATACAAGAACAAAGACATGAGTCCTGGACATATTGGAATCAAGACTAAGCCCTTGTCTTTGTTCCTTACAACAGGTCAAGACCAGATTAAATCTTTTTCAAAATATCCCTTTTGACTCCATTCAAATAATTGTTGGATCTCAGATGGCAAGATTGGTGTATTGAGTATTAATCCCTCTTCCATATTACGGGATATATATGGGTAGATTCCTGAAATAAAATCCTAATTAAGTCTATTTTATTTCCAGATATGAACACTACAAAATGTGTAGAGAAAAGCTACAGTACAAAACAAGAGTGGATCTTCATGCCTTTTATTATATCTCTCTTTGTTTAAGTTTGTTCAGTCCAGGTATTTTTAATCACCAAGATTATCTTGTCCACAGGGTATTTGTGTCTCATGAAGACATAATAAACTGATAGATAAGCCCAATATAGTGGACTATAAACAGCCTCTGGCAGAAAAAGGCAAATATCCACCCAGTGTGTCTCAGCTGTGGCTGGCTTGTTGTCTCTACAGCATGTTTTCTTATACAAGTCACCTCGTCAGTAATCTCTGGATCAATGATTTGGCAGCAGGGTTTTAAAGTCACATACTGCACGGATATCTACAATATAATAAAGCAAATGTTTTGGCTTAAATAAGGGGCTTGTAAATTTTCCTATGATTTTATTGGTATTCAGTTTTTTACTGGGTATCATTTACAGCATGGTTGTTTTCATGCAAAGTTTGTGCAACGAATTCTGTGCAAAAAACCACGACAGCACACAGCACTATTTCTAAATATTTTATATACAAAATGCTAAATTGCATCTGTAATTCATTTAGGTTGTAGTGTGACAACAAACCCTTTAATTCTGTAAAGTAATGTGTGAACGTACGCTGCCTAGCCAAAAGTCACACATGTTTCGATAAGATTATGCAAAAAAAATTTCATGATTTTTTTTCATTTTCAAGATCTTGGATTGATGTTGGGAGAGTTGGACTGCTATGTAAAGTCATCTGCCAAAAATTCTAAATGGGGTTAATGGACGGCTCATACCTATTTGCTTAGTTAAATCCAGGTGGGGATTTTTTATTTCTTTGGCCAGGCAGTGTAATATACCAGGATTTAGAGATAAAAAATGAGCTGAAAATCTCATTTCTGTGAATACAATTTTGTTAGAGCCATAAATAAATGTTTAGTAGTTTTCAGAACATGTAAGATAGCGCAAGCTGATCTATGTGAGTTGACTAGATCATGAAAAGATCAAACAGCTCTGCGCTAAACATATAAATGTGTAAGCATAAATCTTTTAAACACTGGGCTCTCCAGTGGAAGAATGATAGTAAACCAATGACTAAGAATGACAGTAAACCTGAACTCAAAACGCATTCTTTTGTGAGCCATTGCGCCTGCCAATGCATCTTTAATGAAAGGGACAGACAATCGTTGTGAGGCTGGAATGTTCCATGGCCAAACTCATGTCCATTACGTTCAGACTCTGATGCTGACCTTATTAGAAGCCATTCACGCTTTTGTTTGGAATGGTTAATAATTCATATGTGAAGTGTGAAGAGCCTATAAATAATGAAAGTGGGTCATTAGGGTGTAGGGTGTATTGGGGGGGGGGGGGTCAATAAAATGTGTTTTGAGAGCGTTTTATAAGCAAAAAAAAGGAACATTTTGGAATTTGCTTACATGCATGAATTTGTGCTTGTTAGATACCATCTCTACACCCATGCATATTTAAATAACAGCACAGTTTTACCTGCACAAAAAAACTGAAAAAAATAGTCAGTTTAATTAATGAGCCAATGCAAATAACAGCGATATAAGCAGTTGCCTTAGAGAACACACACAGTTTTCTGAATGCATGCAACATCAAACACTTTTTTGTGGTTTACCTCTTATTTACATAGCAGGTAAAGCAATATACACACAGACCTACCATGAAAACATACCCCATACATGAGGCAGTTTTTTACTAAAGAACTTCAGAAGATGATAAAGCTAGTGTACAGTTATTTTGATTCTTCATACATCATGATCGTGTCCTTCCTCCACCTTTCCTTCATTATGCCCATCATCACTCCATCTGGAGCCAAAAAACAGGCATGAGATAATCATCAGTCATATCACAGGAATGCGAGCAGGAATTGGGCATGTCTGCTGTACAATGTGAGCAGCACTGTGGCCATGACTTTGTTATTTTACTATATATGATGGATAGAAATGCTTTGTAAGTTTGTTTTGCCCTGCAAACTGTATTTGCAGCTGAAGAATGTTATGTATCCTTGTACAGGTTTCTCTTCATGGAGACCTCTCTTCAAGTCAATGTTGATATTGACCGCCGTTTAATCAGTCGTTTAATCAGCTAACCTCAGGTCACAAAAAGTTTATTCCAGTATACACACTCTACAGTTTGACAAACCTGGGAGAACTAACAGTCAGGGGCCTAGCCACGTGGATGGCACAGGGTGTTGGCTCTGAAAAACTGAAAATCACAACCATCAATCACATGCTGATTTATAGCATAACTCTAGTACTGTGGATGTTTTGGCCATTGGCTATTAAGAAGTATAGAGCAACAAATAACCAGAACATTTCATCATGTAGCTATACAGTTGGTAGAAAAATGCAAGCTTTTACTATACATGATTCGGTGGTGCCACCATTTGCCCCGATATCTGTAGACAGAAATGCATTTGAAATACTTACTGCACTTACATTTACATTTAGCAGATAACCTTATCCAAAGAGACTTATAGAAGTGCTTTGAAGTCTCTATCAATGAACACATCCTGATACTGGTTCACTAGGTTATGGACTAAGATACCATCAGCATTACCATTAACACTCTGTTGGGAGAAAATATAGCAAGAAAGGCTTCAGGAAGAGGTCTTTTTTTTTTTTCAATTACAATTGAAAACAGTCAGTGACTGAGGTGTTCAGACATCTTGGAGAAGTTCATTCCACCTACTTGGTGCAAGAACAGAGAAGAGTCTTGATGCATATCTTTCTTGTACCCAGAGATATGGTGGGACCAGTTTGAGCAGTGCTGGAGGTTTGGATGAAGCAGTGCAGGGTGTGATAAATGCTTTAATGTAATGCGGGTGCTGGTCCATTTTAGGTCTTGTAGGCAAGCATCAGTGTCTTAAATCTGATGAGTCCAGCTACTGGAAGCCAGTGGAGGAAGCATAGCAATGTGGTGGTGTGAGAAAATCTGGGAAGGATAAAAACAAATCATGCAGCTGCATTCTGGATGAGATTCAGTGGTCAAATGGTGTTTGGAGACTGACCTGCTAGGTGTCCAGTCTCAGGGGTCTGAACAAGCACCTGAGTGGCCTTTGAAAGGAAAAAATGGGCAAATCCTTATAGAGTGTTCTTCCCAAAAGCTGAGAAAAAGAATAAACATCTACATTTTCCGAAGCCCAAATGCACCACCTAAACAATGGGTTCTGCCCCCTGTTCTACACATTGGTGATTTTGGGTGAAATACTGCATTGAGTGTGTTATCCAGAATATCTTTTGCTGGCCATTGCACCCAAGACCATTGCATTTGATTTCCTCATTGAGTAGCATCCCGATGATACATGCTGATGCTCCATCTCCATTGGCACAGTGGCAAATCACCTGGTTGAGGGCTATTCTATTACAGAATGGAGGGACAGGGGTAGTTTCAAAGTATAGCAAACTGAAAGTGTTAATATCATGGTCCTTGCCAGTTGAATATGGGGATGAGGATCCTGAGGATACCACCCACTGGCAGTGACTGGCAGTGAAGACTGGCAGCGATGTTTAATTGCTGTTGAAATTTCTTGCATATCATTGAGGTGAACTGGAATCCTTGATCTGTTACAACATACTTGGGTAGACCATAAAGGGAGAACACCTTAGTGAAAATCACCTTGGCAGCTTCGCCGGCAAGATTAGAAGACAAAATTTGGAAAAATGATTAATGATTATAAATATTGTGATCTTAAGAACTTGAGACAGATCAGCGATGAAATCAATGGCAATTTGATACCTTGAAAAAATAGCGCAAAGGTTCACGTAGACCTATAGGTTGTTGTTCATGATTCAGCACAGACAAATAACTCTGACATCTTGAGTCATTGATGGCCACCACAATTGTTTTCCACCACTTGTTTTCCATGATTTCCTATTTGATAATGCCACTGCTGCACTGGTTCCAGGAATAAGGTCCAGGTCTTTTTGGAGCCACTTGTGGCTGGTCCCACATGTATTGGGACCACATGTGGACGGTCCCACATCCACAAGTGAGGGTAAATTTAAATTGAATGAAGGACATGGTCCAATGGCTAGATGACAGATGAGTCTTTTAACATATGTTTTCAGGATTACAGTCTGTAAAACTCAGAAACAAGAGCTCAGCTTTGTCCCATCAATGTTACCACTCATCAAGGGCAGCTTTGATGGCTTGTAGTGATCAGTTCTCCCACATCATAGCTACTCTAACAGTTAATTTTGTGTAATCTTGAGCCGAATGCACAAAGGTGCAATTTCAGGGGAGTTTCTTTGTGTTGAAAGAGCATAGTGCTGATGCCATACTCAGGCATCCACTTCCATAGTTGGCAAGGAATAGTCTGGTTGGTATATGAGCACTCATGAAATGTTCCTTCAACTTTTAAATACATGAGTGCTGTATTCAGTCTTCTTGTCTGAATCTTTATCTTTAGGTGAGAAGTCAGAGGAGTGGACACTGGACTGAAATTTCCGATGAATTGTACATAGAAATTTGAAAAACTTAAATAAATCTCTGTAGCTTTTGGGTGGACCTTGATTGTGGTCACACTGTGAAGGCTTTCAATTTAGTTTTGTCTATATCCACGCTCTACTATGCATGCAAGATGTATCCTGGGAACCTGACTGAGAGACAATGGAATTCACATTTTTATAGCTTGACATATATATACACTATGGAAATTGAGTTTGGTGACAACTCACCTGATCAAGTACATGTAGGAGAGGGTACCTATCGTATATATTTCACCGTGTATGAGTTGATGCCCTCAATGCATGGCCACAGACCTCTATTTTTTTCCACAAAGCATCTAGCTGCTGTGAATAAAGTAGAAAGGCAAAAGTAGGGCAGTTCTAGCCCTTCATTAGAATGGCCTTTATCTCAGGGACCATTCTCTGCTTAAGAAGGGAGGGGATCAATGCCACAATCCCAGGGTCTCTAAGGAGGCAGTTCAGGGGTTTTTGGGTTTTTGGGTAAATACCTCAGTTAGGCTGAAGCAACATTTATGAATTTTCACTTCATTCTGGATTTCTCGATTTTCAATGTTTTGTGTTACAAAGAGAAAGACACAGCGAGAAAGAGTTACAGCAGTGTGGACTCACACTTATATTATACACGCTTACCTTCCTTGCAGGAGATAGTCTGGTTGTGGGTGGTGAGTCAGGATGAGCCCAGAATGATAACATTCCATTGGTACTTTGTGGCTAGTTTCGGTCTCCCTTAGGGTGTGAATTGTGGGCAGGGCTAACTAATTTATATTGAAGGTCTGCAGTTTGCCTTGTCAATACCTGTTACTCACTTAAATAGTAAGTATATTGTCATTTTTTTCTTGTTCTTACATCCTTAGTCTCACTTTTCATACTTTGACAAGACCAGACATGTGCCTCGATTTCTGTTGTTACCTCTTACAGACGCAGGCATTCTCATCCACGAAATAGAGGTCATGTTTCCAGAAACCTCATCTACCCTCCCTTGTTGTCTCAGTCTCAAACAGTGGTGGTAGGTGGGCTTTGGAACTGCCAGTCTGCTGTAAGGAAGGCTGACTTCATCTCAGCTTTAGCCTCCCACTATTCCTTTGATTTTCTGGCACTAACTGAGACCTGGATACCACCACAGAACACTGCTACACCGGCTGCTCTATCCTCTGCCTATACTTTCTCTCACTCACCACGAGAATCAGGCAGGGGTGGTGGTACAGGTCTGCTGTTGTCACAGAGATGGTGTACCTCACCTCTCCCCTTGTCTCATCTAACCATCTCTTCTTTTGAATTCCATGCAGTTTCAGTTACCTCTCCAATCAACCTCTTCATCATTGTCATCTACCGCCCCCCTGGTCCCCTAGGTAACTTCTTGGATGAAATGGACACACTCCTCAGTGTCTTCCCTTCTGACAGCACCCCTCTGACAGTCCTTGGAGATTTCAACCTCCCATCTGACAAGCTTCACTCTTCTGGCCTTCTGGCTCTTCTGAATTCATTCTCCTTGTCCTTCAACAGCTGCCCTCCCACACACAAGGAAGGAAATGTCCTGGATCTAGTCTTCACTCATCCTTCTCCAGCTACAGACATGACTGTTACCCCACTTCATATCTCCGATCATCACCTGGTACCCTTCTCTATCACTCTCCCTGTTCTGCCTAAACGTAACTCCCAGCACCTCTCTCTCACCCGCCGAAACCTCCACTCTATCTCTTCTTCCTCTGTAGCTTCCTGCACTCTTTCATCACTTCCTGACCATGAATCCTTCTCCTCCCTTCCCCTGGACTCAGCTACTGACACTCTGCTTTCCTCCCTTTCCTCAACCATGGACCTTCTCTGCCCTTTGTCTACTATACGCAGGAAGAATTCTTCTCCTGCTCCTTGGTTGTCAGACGTGCTTCGCAACAATCGGAGAGAACTACGATCAGCAGCGAGGAAGTGGAAGAAATCTAAACTCGACACAGACCTCATCTCTTATCGCACGCTCCTATCCAAATTCTCCTTGGACGTGACTTCTGCCAAGACCTCCTTCCACAAGGAAAAGCTTGAAACTTCTGCACAAGATCCCCCAAAGCTCCACAACATCTTCTCATCACTACTCAACCCTCCGGCTCCACCTTCTCCATCCTCCCTGACCGCCGAAGATTTTGCCTCTTTTTTCACAGAGAAGATTTAGAGGATCTGCCAGACCTTCACGTCTCTCCCAACTTCACCTACATCACACAATCAGCACTCCGCTACTCCTTCACTGACGCAGCTCACAACTGTAGCAGCAGAAGAGGTTTTGCAAATTACCCGGTCCTGCAATCCTACCACCTGCCCACTGGATCCAATCCCTTCAGCTATGCTCCAGACCATCTCACCTGACCTCCTACCCTTTATCACCACAGTCATCAATGGATCCTTAACGTCTGGTCACGTTCCAACTGCCTTTAAGAAAGCCAGGGTCATCCCCATCCTGAAGAAACCTGCTCTGGATCCCTCAGACATCAGCAACTACAAACCGGTATCACTTCTCTCATTCCTTTCAAAAATTCTTGAACGTGTTGTTTGTAATCAGCTGTCTGACTATCTCATGCAGAATAACCTCCATGACCCCCAAACCCGTCTGGCTTCAAAGCAGCACATTCCACAGAGACTGCCCTTTTGGCAGTCACTGAGAAACTACATGCTGCTAGATCAGCCAAACTGTCATCGGTCCTCATCCTCCTCGACCTGTCTGCAGCATTTGACACAGTAAACCACAAGACTCTCTTGTCCACCCTCAGGAGTCTTGGAATTTGTGGAACAGCATGGGAATGGTTTGCTTCCTACCTGGATGGTCGCTCATATCAGGTAACATGGAAGGGATTGACATCTGCTCCACGCAGACTCTCTACTGGTGTCCCACAAGGCTCAGTGCTTGGTCCTCTCCTTTTCTCCCTCTATACTCACTCTCTTGGCAAAGTTATATCCTCACATGGCTTTTCATACCACTGCTATGCTGATGACACACAACTTATCTTCTCCTTCCCTCCCCCAGATACCACAACTTCTGCTCGGATCTCAGCGTGCCTGGCGGACATTTCATCTTGGATGACTGCTCATCAGCTGAAACTCAATCCCAGCAAAACCGAGCTGCTGATAATTCCAGGTGATCCATCCCCAGCCCAAGACCTCGCGATATCTCTGAGCAACTCCATGATTTCCCCTACAGCCTCTGCTCGCAACCTTGGGGTAACCATGGACAATCAACTATCCTTTTCTTCCCCTGTCACTAATGTGACACGCTCATGTCGGTTTCTTCTGTACAACATCAGAAGGATTTGGCCATTTCTATCCACACAGGCTACTCAGGTGCTTGTTCAATCTCTGGTCATCTCAAGATTGGACTACTGCAACTCTCTTCTGGCAGGTCTACCTCTGAACGCAATTCACCCACTGCAAATGATCCAAAATGCAGCTGCACGACTTGTTTTCAACTTGCCCAAGTTCTCCCACACCACCCCACTGCTGCGTTCCCTCCACTGGCTTCCGGTAGCTGCACGCATCAGATTCAAAACACTAATGCTTGCCTACAAAGCCAAGAATGGACCAGCGCCATCTTACCCCAAAGCTCTCGTCACTTCTCGCACTGCACCTCGCTTACTCAGATCCACTAGCACTGCTCGACTGGTCCCACCATCTCTCAGGGAAAAAGGTAGGTATACATCTAGACTCTTCTCTGTTCTGGCACCGAGGTGGTGGAACGAACTTCCCCTAGGTATCCATACGGCCGAGTCTCTGACTGTCTTCAAACGGCAACTGAAGACTTACCTCTTCCTGAAGTACTTAAACTAGCTCTTATTTTTTTCCCGTTTACGTAATATGTTGCAAAAAAAAAAAAAAAAAAAAACCCAACTCAGTGTTAGGCTAATGGTATCCCAAGTTGTGTCTTATTGAACCAGTGTTAATGTATTCAGTGAGTGAGAAATAAAGCACTTTTGTACGTCGCTCTGGATAAGAGCGTCTGCCAAATGCCAGAAATGTAAATGTAAATGTAAATGAATGAGGTTTCGTCACACATATGTCCAGTCCACATTTGATATACATTTCCATTCCCTCAGTTGGAGTTGGAAAATATGTGGATCATTAGCACCAGATTAAACAGATAGGGATTGTACTTTTTTTTGGTCAATCGTAA
Source organism: Hemibagrus guttatus (assembly GCA_033459395.1). Taxonomy (NCBI): domain Eukaryota; kingdom Metazoa; phylum Chordata; class Actinopteri; order Siluriformes; family Bagridae; genus Hemibagrus; species Hemibagrus guttatus. Next base: position 2,863,670 of record JAUCMX010000019.1, read on the forward strand.
GGGTAATGTGATGTAACATGGTGTTTCCCCGTATTGCTGACAGCACTCAGCTCTAAATAGGTCACATTTTTTCACAGTATAACATTAGTCCCCTCTTGCCCTCAGTGCTCCTTCTCTTCCAACTAGATTGTGCTCCATATGCCTGACTTCAGGCATGAATTTGACTGGACTGGGCTGTCATTTACTTGCAATAAAGTGCAGTTGCAGAGACCAGATAACCAACAGCCAGTCCTATCACCAGAACCACCAGCACCATCACCACAGATTTCTTCAAGTTTTTTTTTCTTCTTCACAGGTTTTCTACAGACTGCCTCTTCTACTCTTTCTCTGTGTGTCCCTGTAATGTTGGTGTGCACCAGTTATCTGTGTCAGCATGATGTCTCTCATAATATATCTTGTATGACAACACACGCATATGTCTGCATACCAGTGTCAATTAAATCTCAATGACATGCCTGCCAACGAAGATGCCTGTCTCAGTCTTGCCTTTCATCTCCTTCTAACATCTGTATAAAACATGTGGAAATTTTTCAATGCTTGAAGATAATTCCTCTTATCCAGTTGTGTAAACTCCAGACCTGGCCACTGTGTTTATTAAGATCTCTCTCTCTCTCTCTCTCTCTCTCTCTCTCTCTCTCTCTCTCTCTCTCTCTCTCTCTCTCTCTCTCTCTCTCTCTGACCCAATACACATTTCTTTGACATTCTCTCATATCCTTGTGATCAGTGACTTTATTTGTGTTAGCCTGGAGGCAGGACCCCTCTCTCTTTTTCTAATAAATTAGATGTTTGGGTAGAGGCACTGTGGGTAAAGAGAGGCATCTTATTAACCGAGAATTTCCAGGAGGTCAGGAATATTTTCCAAAATTCTGACGTTCTGACATTTGAGCGATTCAATTAAAATACATACAAAGTTGTTCATCAAAGCATCTGCAGAATTTGCAGATATAAAATGATAGGGGGAACCAATAATTTGAACAATTTATTTTAAAAGACAATGGATATATCATAGGTGGGCATGGTGGCTTAGTGGTTAGCATGTTTGCCTCACACCTCCTGGGTTGGGGGTTCGATTCCCGCCCCCCCCGTGTGTGTGGAGTTTGCACGTGTTCTCCCTGTGCCTCAGGGGTTTCCTCCAGGTACTCCGGTTTCTTCCCCCGGTCCAAAGACATGCATTGTAGGTTGATCGGCATCTCTAAATTGTGTGTGTGTGTGTGTGTGTGTGTGTGTGCCCTGCGATGGGTTGGCACTATGTCCAGGGTGTATCCCGCCTTGTTGCCCAATGACACCTGAGGCTCCCTGTGACCCGAATGAATGGATGTCATTTTGGCATATCTTGTGAGGTTGTTGGCAATAAGAATAAAAGGCAAGTTCTGATAAACTAAACAGAGCTTTTATTAAAAATGTAAAAATCAGATGAACTTTGTTATTGACATTGTTATTGTTCAGAATTCACAGACATGTTTTTTGTTTCACAATGACATATTACTTCTAAAGAACACTCTTTCAAATACACAAACATGCAGACAAACATCCTGCTGTGTATCCTGTCAGTGTGAAGTCAGTAAAGATGGAGAAGTCTACTATCATATCTTCATCCTGTAGAGAGTATACCAACATCCTGTTCCTGTAGACGACATCCTCAGAAGGACAGGGAAATCAAGCTTCCTTCCGACTGGAGAGGAATATATACAGTACAACTTACGTGCATCATACGCAAACACAATCACACACACACACACACACACACACACACAGAAAGAAAAAGAGCGAGAGAGAGAGAGAGAGAGAGAGAGAGAGAGGGGAGAGAGAGAGAGAGCACAATATCATGCAACTGATAAATGCAATAAAAAATAAACTCTCTCTCACACACAAAAACAAATCACTTAAGTTCCAAAATAATAATATATGTCAAATCTCTTTATATGTAAACATCCGATTCCAGTTTTAGGATTAGTTCCAGACAGGATTAGATCAAATTCATTTTCTTTATTTCTAGGTCTGCGGCCATATTCTTTTTTTTTATTATTATCCAATCCACTGATATCAGCCTGATACCGATCCTGAGTTGCAGATTAATTACTATAAAAATATTTAGTAACACTCATGACACATTTCATAACACAAAGAGCATGTCTTCTAAAATCATACACAAAGACATACATACATACATACATACATACATACAGCAGCTATACAAGGAAACTAGGAGGTCAAAGTCTTAAAATGTTTTTAAATTTCATTGAAGTCAGTAAAACTGAGAAAATATGAACCTGCACTGAATGCATTGAATGAACTCTCTATATTGCGTGTGTATGTGTGTGTGTCTAATATAGGTCTATTGTCTGGCACCCAGTGTGTTTGTTATTCCTGTCTGCGAGTGTTTTTCTCTTGTCCAGCTGTATGAGAGAGCAAAGAGTGACGCTAGAGATTAGAGATTCCCATTAAGAAACTTAATGACCTTAACACTGCAGTTTCCTCTACAGCTGGGCCTCACAACTGGTCTCTGGTACTCACACACCTGCAAGCACACACACACACACACACACACACACACACACACACACACACACACACTCACTGTGAGTCTAAGCTAATTTTTCCTAAGTTATCCAATCTGCTATTCTCTGCTTGGAGATTCCATGAACTAATGATCATAAAGCTCTCCCATGTTCTTGTTTTCCCAGGAAGGCTCGATTCTTCCTGGAGTGGGAGTTCAATTGTTCAATAATCTGTACTAGTGATCAGATGGCTGTGTATTTAGATCCCAAGCCATTGTTCTTGGGCTTTTTATCAACACACTAAACCCTCCAACGCTCACTGTTTTTGGTGCAGGATATTATCTTTATATGATCTAAACATTGAAATGCATGATTTGCACTCAACATTGAAATCTGTGTTAGTATGTAGTTTAATAAAATAATTCGTTTTACTGTGACTATGCATCATTATTTAAGAAATGGACATGACCATTGGCCATGATCATTCTAATCAAGAATAAATATTTACAGAACTGGGTTGGTTATCTATCTCTCTAGAAATTACCATGAAACCACAGTGAGTAATGGAGGCAACGAAAAACTTCCTGCAACACCCTACGATTTGCATAAACACACACACACACACACACACACACACACACACACACACACAAACCTAATGAGATCATATTTATAAATGGGGACTGTAGCTAGGCTTTATTACTGAAGGGAGACTACAAATCCCATTGAACTTATAAGAGTATAGTGACGAGACTGATTAAAGGCCTGTGCTAATTGTTCTCTCTAAATAGAGCTTCAGATTATTTGGAAGCATCTTTTATCTCATTCATTTCAATTTATTCATTTCAAGTCAAAATAATTGCTTTTTATGGCAGAATATATAGAAGCCGTAACACTTATATGGCATATGATGACATCTAGATATCAAAGTAACTGACTTACAGGTGCATCTCAATAAATTAGAATGTCATTTATTTCAGTAATTCAACTCAAATTGTGAAACTCGTGTATTAAATAAATTCAATGCACACAGACTGAAGTAGTTTAAGTCTTTGGTTCTTTTAATTGTGATGATTTTGGCTCACATTTAACAAAAACCCACCAATTCACTCTCTCAACAAATTAGAATATGGTGACATGCCAATCAGCTAATCAACTCAAAACACCTGCAAAGGTTTCCTGAGCCTTCACAATGGTCTCTCAGTTTGGTTCACTAGGCTACACAATCATGGGGAAGACTGCTGATCTGACAATTATCCAGAAGACAATCAATCATTGACACCCTTCACAAGGAGGGTAAGCCACAAACATTCATTGCCAAAGAAGCTGGCTGTTCACTGTATCCAAGCATGTTAACAGAAAGTTGAGTGGAAGGAAAAAGTGTGGAAGAAAAAGATGCACAACCAACCAAGAGAACCGCAGCCTTATGAAGATTGTCAAGCAAAATCCATTCAAGAATTTGAGTGAACTTCACAAGGAATGGACTGAGACTGGGGTCAAGGCATCAAGAGCCACCACACACAGACGTGTCAAGGAACTTGGCTACAGTTGTCGTATTCCTCTTGTTAAGCCACTCCTGAACCACAGACAACGTCAGAGGTGTCTTACCTGGGCTAAGGAGAAGACGAACTGGACTGTTGCCCAGTGGTCCAAAGTCCTCTTTTCAGATGAGAGCAAGTTTTGTATTTTATTTGGAAACCAAGGCCCTAGAGTCTGGAGGAAGGGTGGAGAAGCTCATAGCCCAAGTTGCTTGAAGTCCAGTGTTAAGTTTCCACAGTCTGTGATGATTTGGGGTGCAATGTCATCTGCTGGTGTTGGTCCATTGTGTTTTTTGAAAACCAAAGTCACTGCACCCGTTTACCAAGAAATTTTGGAGCACTTCATGCTTCCTTCTGCTGACCAGCTTTTTGAAGATGCTGATTTCATTTTCCAGCAGGATTTGGCACCTGCTCACACTGCCAAAAGCACCAAAAGTTGGTTAAATGACCATGGTGTTGGTGTGCTTGACTGGCCAGAAAACTCACCAGACCTGAACCCCATAGAGAATCTACGGCGTATTGTCAAGAGGAAAATGAGAAACAAGAGACCAAAAAATGCAGATGAGCTGAAGGCCACTGTGAAAGAAACCTGGGCTTCCATACCACCTCAGCAGTGCCACAAACTGATCACCTCCATGCCACGCCCAAATTGAGGCAGTAATTAAAGCAAAAGGAGCCCCTACCAAGTATTGAGTACATGTACAGTAAATGAACATACTTTCCAGAAGGCCAACAATTCACTAAAAATGTTTTTTATTGGTCTTATGAAGTATTCTAATTTGTTGAGAGTGAATTGGTGGGTTTTTTAAAAGAATAATAAGATTAATAATTAATAAAAACATCAATTAAAAGAACCAAAGACTTAAACTACTTCAGTTTGTGTGCACTGAATTTATTTAATACACGAGTTTCACAATTTGAGTTGAATTACTGAAATAAATGAACTTTTCCACGACATTCTAATTTATTGAGATGCACCTGTATATTATCATTACCACAGTTCGGTCATGTCAACTCTCGGGAATGAATTTAATTTAGCGTTTACTGATAAGAATAAAGTGCAATACATTTGGTTTTGGAGGACTAGATCTGCTACGCTGCTGCAGTTAAAGACTCGCTCTGTTAAACATGCTCAGATCTGGAGATATTAAGGTACATGCTGCATTTACATTTACATTTATGGTATTTGGCAGGTTCCATTATCCAGAGAGACTTACAGAAGTGCTTTGAAGATGCTATCAATGAACACATCAATAGTGTTTCACTAGAACTAACTATTAGTATGGGAGGTAATATAGCAAAAAAAAACTATAGATTTTATATAGTTATAGTAATCTCATATAAGGAGTGAGAAGGAGAGTAAAATGTAAATTCTCTTGGTGCATACAGAGGCTAGTTTAGTCAGATTAATAAAGTTCTGTAGATAGAGACTGTGGTGCTGGTGACCAGTGAACCAATCAGAGTGCAAGTAGAGTTTCATGTTAAAGCCTTGGAACACCAGTGGCATAAAGGGTCTTTGGACAGTTAAAAATTTTATCATGGATTTTGGAACAACATAAACTAGCACACACAGGCTACTTTCAAGTGATTTATTTATTTTTGCTACATAACACACAACTGAGAGTCAAAAGACTTGAATGCAAACTAACTATTCATTCATTCATTGTCTTCCGCTTATCCGGAGCCGGGTCGCGGGGGCAGCAGTCTAAGCAGGGATGCCCAGATCCCTCTCCCCAGACACTTCCTCCAGCTCTTCCGGAGGGACCCCGAGGTGTTCCCAGGCCAGCCAAGAGACATAGTCTCTCCAGCGTGTCCTGGGTGTCCTCTTCCCGGTTGGGCATGCCCGGAACACCTCTCCAGGGAGACGTCCCGGAGGCATCCGAAACAGATGCCCGAGCCACTTCAACTGCCCCCTTTCGATGTGGAGGAGCAGCGGCTCTACTCCGAGCTCCTCCCGGGTGACAGAGCTCCTTACCCTATCTCTAAGGGAGCGCCCCGCCACCCTACGGTGGAAGCTCATTTCGGCCGCTTGTATCCGGGATCTTATCCTTTCGGTCATGACCCAGAGCTCATGACCATAGGTCATGACCATAGTTAGGCAAACTAACTATATAGAGTTTTTTTTTTTTTTTTACAAGAGAACAGAAAGAGATGGAAGTTTGATCAAAAAGTCAAACAATCCCCATATTTTATCAAACTGAACATGTCTGACCCTACCAGCTTAGCATTATCTGTGTAGAAATGTCGCTAGTCTATCTTTCAGATACATCAATTTATTACTACATTATAATTTCATAAGCATCTGGAGAAATTATGATAGTTTAGTTTAGTTTAATTGCACACTATCAAACCGTCACTGAACTGCTGTTGCATCTGTCAGCTTGTGACAGCAAGGAATTAGTGTTAAGTCTATAATGAACTCAGAAACTGCACTGACCTAATAGTTCCTCATGTGCTCTTGGTTGCTGTTGCCACCGTCACCTCAGGCTTGCTCATTAGGGATAAAATAGGGATAAAATAGTAACTTAACATTATCATTTTTTTCTCTGTTTCTATACTTCTGTAAAGCTGCTTTGAGACACTGTTAAAAGCGCTAGACAAATAAATTGAATTGAATTGAATTAAACACACATTAGCAGGCTATTGATTTACTAGATAAATAATACTGTAGATTAGATATGCTAATTAAATACAGTTTAATCAGGGAAAGGATTGAAACCTATGGACTATAAACAGTCAGTGTTTGCTCTAATTGTTCTGACCATGATTGTCACTATGTGTCAGACAAGCACAGAGCAGGTAATATTACTAATTGTCCTGTCTGTTGACCCTCCCTGTAGAGAGACCAGCACAGCTCAGTGTAATCTGTTTTTGTTTTTTTAACCTCGATCAGAGTAATGCTTGATTTAGTACTATGGCATAATTTGTGTGACTGTATTGTTATGGGAATTTGTAATCTATCCATGCAATTTAGACCCAACCCCATCCTACAACACACACATATACAATGATGTGAGAGAGAGAGAGAGAGAGAGAGAGAGAGAGAGAGAGAGAGAGAGAGAGAGAGAGAGAGAGAGAGAGAGAGAGAGAGAGAGAGAGAGAGAGAGAGAGAGAGAGAGAGAGAGAGGGAGAGAGAGAGAGAGAGAGAGAGAGAGAGAGAGAGATTTTTCACTAGTGCAATATTTTTCACTAGTGCAATATTTGCTCATTACATGAAGAATTCAAACTGATTTACATGGATCTGGTTGGATATTTATGTTGCTGTGACTCATAGTCTTGGAAGAAACCAACCAAACCAAAGTAAACAGTTTTAACAGGTTTTAACACATCAAACACACAGAGTATAAGATCTCAAGCTTCTCAGAGGACCTCTGTCTAATCTCACTGTGACAGTCTGATCTCTTTGCAGTTCGATTTCTCTGTTTGTAAACCTCAGATCAGATTTACACCAGAGAGCACTTTCAATTTTATTTATTCATGCATGTACAGTAATTTGTATCCAGGGCATTCATGTATAGGGTTTAAGCAGTTAAAGACTTACACTTCAGGTATGTAAAAAAAAAAAAGCTAGAAAGGTCTTGAGTTGTTTCTCTAGAGGAGTATAAAAGTTTTATGTAGAAGCCTACAACAGAATTTTTCTCTATCAAAAGTAATTTAAAGCTTTAACTGTCCAGTGACATCTTTGGGCTTTAGTCTGATTGTGTTCAACTTTTCTACCTTTTATAAACATAAATTTAAACATACATCTCTACCTTTTATAAACAAAAGATCCATATCGTTCGTTACCAAAGAACTTTTAAAACAGCTTTCTTCAGAAAGGTTTTCCCCAAAGAATTATCTTAGGAAGCTAAGAACACTTAAGCAACTGAAGGAAATGAATAACTTTCAAACTCCTCCAAGGTACAGTGTTGATTATTATTTAATATACATTTAAAGGCAGCTTATATTCACTTTCTGTGCTGATGACTACAAGATCACACAAGCATTAGACCCTTAAACACCTCATTGTTTCACTCCATGTCTACCTGACTTTAAGCCTCTTTGAAGAAAAGCATCTGTAGTGTGAATCATACAACATTTCTGTAATTAAATTACTTACATTACTTATGTAAACTGCTTACATTACATACATCACATTTCAGAGCAACATCATATCTATAATGTGTACTAGCTTACATGTTTTGGCGTCTGGGGCAGTTTTGTAGTGGACTGAAGCGCCTCCTGGTGCTCGCAGAGCCACGATTGTTTATGTGCGTCCTGTTTACGACTTTTTCATCATTTTTTCATTTATAGATATAGTCTACAAAATATCTAAAGTCTAGAAAGTCAAGTTAAACTGAGAATGAACATTTACATTAAGCATAATGGGTAGAAAAGATACAAATGAACAGAGAAGCCACATGAATATTGTGAGTATATCAGATATAGAGCATTAAAGTAAGTTAAGCAAGTAGTTATTACAGTTACTGACAAATGTATATATGATAATATAATGATAAACCTTGACATTATTCTGAATTGTTGAAATAAGCTTGTGATTAGCTGATATCAGTATATTTTAGTATATTTTTATAAGTAGCTGATATAAGTATATTTTTTTCAACTCAGAATGTCAGATCCCAGCAATAGAGCCTGGCATGAATCTTCACCCCACTGAACTCTTCCCATATTTCGTAGTTACTACTTGGAAATAACACAGACTTAAATGGGCTTTGTGATATGAATCTGCAGTGTAACCCATAATACTGAAGAAGTTTTTTTTCTCTTTTTTTAAAAATAGGTTTTCAGAATTCAAAACAAATTCATTTATATATCTCCAGTAACTGCTTTATCCTGGTCAGGGTCACAGTAGATCTCACAGACACAGTAGAGTCAACCCCAGAACAGGTGGGCTCAGCATCAGCATACATTTACACATCCACACACCCACTCACACCCAGGGGCAATTTAGAATAACTGCATGTTTTGGAAAGTGTAAGGAATCCCTGATGGAGACTCCACAGTCTCAAACCCAAGCTCAGGATTGAAGTAGTGACCCTGCAGTTGTGAGGAAGCGTTATCACCATGCCACCGTTTATTCACAAATAAACAGCATAAAAAAGTGTGATACTTCTTCAGAACATTGCAAATCTTCATGATGCTGTTTGTTTAAGTATGTACTCTGACAAACTCTGGGGCTTTCCAGGAACAGGTGTATTTATAATGAGATAATATCACATTAACTGCAACAAACATGAACTTCATAAAACTACATACATACATTTCTTTTTACTTTTAATTGCAGCTTGTTGCACCAGAACTAATTTTCAGGTTTCACAGCAACAGGGATGAATTGTTATGCAATAACATCTTATCTTTTTTTTTATGGGTCAATAGTTTTGCAAACTATATTGATTTAAATTGTACAAAAATATATTTTATTTTATTTTATTCCATTTTGTTTATTTTTATTTTTGCACTATTTTTTTTATACCATGGACAGTATAAAGCCATTTGAAGTACACGTTCTGTACTGATTCAGTGATACAGTGTTTTATGTTACGACTACATTTCTGGTTTCTGCTTTTTGCCTCTTGCTATCTTGCCCAAGTATCTCTCTTTTACAGCACCGAACTTCTGCTGGTTTGTTGAGTTTGACTCTTTTTCTCATTTTGTCTGGCATTGGAGAAATAAAGAAACTTAACCTAACACTAAACAAGGCATTGGTGGCTCAGTGGTAGGTTGCTCGCCTATCATGCGGAAGGCCCGGGTTCAATTCCCAGCCAATGCCTCAACCCCAGCCACTGGATGCAGTGCCGGTCCCAAGCCCGGAATAATGGGAGGGTTGTGGCAGGAAGGGCATCCGGCGTAAAACCTGTGCCAAGTTGTTGTGCAGACCAGTCGGTCCGCTGTGGCGACCCCGAACAGGGAGCAGCCGAAAGCAACTTCAACCTAACACTAAACAAATACATACCTATCTATCTACCTACCTACAAAAACTTATGCATATTGTAGGTCAGTATATTATATAGAGCCTATACTTTGCTTGGAAGAACATTTAATCACAAAAATGCCAAAGACAGAGCAAAACACCCCGATTGTAATATTCTGATCTGACTAAAGCTGCGTAAATTTCTAGTAATATGTTAAAGGTGTAATAATTCAGTGTGACACCTTCACTTGCAGGCAGAAATTTATAAAATACTCATATACAGTGGGGCAAAAAAGTATTTAGTCAGCCACCAATTGTGCAAGTTCTCCCACTTAAAAAGATGAGAGAGTCCTGTAATTTTCATCATAGGTACACTTCAACTATGAGAGACAGAATGAGAAAAAAAAAATCCAGAAAATCACATTGTCTGATTTTTAAAGAATTTATTTGCAAGTTATGGTGGAAAATAAGTATTTGGTCAATAACAAAAGTTCATCTCAATACTTTGTTATATACCCTTTGTTGGCAATGACAGAGGTCAAACGTTTTCTGTAAGTCGCCACAAGGTTTTTACACACTGTTGCTGGTAGTTTGGCCCATTCCTCCATGCAGATCTCCTCTAGAGCAGTGATGTTTTGGGGCTGTCGCTGGGCAACACGGATTTTCAACTCCCTCCAAAGATTTTCTATGGGGTTGAGATCTGGAGACTGGCTAGGCCACTCCAGGACCTTGAAATGCTTCTTACGAAGCCACTGCTTCGTTGCCCGGGCGGTGTGTTTGGGATCATTGTCATGCTGAAAGACCCAGCCACGTTTCATCTTCAATGCCCTTGCTGATGGAAGGAGGTTTTTACTCAAAATCTCATGGTACATGGCCCCATTCATTCTTTCCTTTACACGGATCAGTCGTCCTGGTCCCTTTGCAGAAAAACAGCCCCAAAGCATGATGTTTCCACCCCCATGCTTCACAGTAGGTATGGTGTTCTTTGGATGCAACTCAGCATTCTTTCTCCTCCAAACACGACAAGTTGAGTTTTTACCAAAAAGTTCTATTTTGGTTTCATCTGACCATATGACATTCTCCCAATCCTCTTCTGGATCATCCAAATGCTCTCTAGCAAACTTCAGACGGGCCCGGACATGTACTGGCTTAAGCAGGGGGACACGTCTGGCACTGCAGGATTTGAGTCCCTGGCGGCGTAGTGTGTTACTGATGGTAGCCTTTGTTACTTTGGTCCCAGCTCTCTGCAGGTCATTCACTAGGTCCCCCTGTGTGGTTTTTTTTTTGTTGTTCACCGTTCTTGTGATCATTTTGACCCCACGGGGTGAGATCTTGCGTGGAGCCCCAGATCGAGGGAGATTATCAGTGGTCTTGTATGTCTTCCATTTTCTAATAATTGCTCCCACAGTTGATTTCTTCACACCAAGCTGCTTACCTATTGCAGATTCAGTCTTCCCAGCCTGGTGCAGGTCTACAATTTTGTTTCTGGTGTCCTTTGACAGCTCTTTGGTCTTGGCCATAGTGGAGTTTGGAGTCTGACTGTTTGAGGTTGTGGACAGGTGTCTTTTATACTGATAATGAGTTCAAACAGGTGCCATTAATACAAGTAACGAGTGGAGGACAGAGGAGCCTCTTTGTTAGAACAAATAGATAAATCAGTTCCTTCAGAGGTTGTCAAATTTATCAAACAGTAGACACAGGTACCCAGCAGCTGAAGATTTGCAAAAGACAGGCCTGGAGAGATATCCCAATAAAGAGACTAGAGTCTCAGTTTACCAAGATAGCTCCGGTTTATTATGAGAAGGACAGAAGTATTTATGCTGTGATACGAACACACATGTGGGAGGGTCATTCTTGCAGAACAAGTACACATTTCACAAGGGAGGTATGCACACAGGGCATGTTCATAAGTACAGTTCATATTTACAGTTATAGTAAATGATGAGTATAATGACAGTTCTTTACAGAAAATGCTTCAGAGGATAATTATAAGGTGATTAATCATAATAACACAGTTGCCAGGTGTATTCCCAAAGGTATAAGTAAGGTTACATACTTGAAAGTTAAGTCACACAGTGAGTACATAATACATGAGACATAGCTTACCAAAGGAAAGATACAAAAAGAGAGGATTTCATTCTAACACTCTTAAAGAAGAAGTTACAGGTCTGTGAGAGCCAGAAACTTATTTTCCACCATAATTTGCAAATAAATTCTTTAAAAATCAGACAATGTGATTTTCTGGATTTTTTTTTTCTCATTCTGTCTCTCATAGTTGAAGTGTACCTATGATGAAAATTACAGGCCTCTCTCATCTTTTTAAGTGGGAGAACTTGCACAATTGGTGGCTGACTAAATACTTTTTTGCCCCACTGTAATACATACAGTATGTCTTGCTACCAAAAAAAAAAATTCTTTAGTATAAGAAATATGTGACATTCACATTGATATGCATGGTATTTCTGTCAGTTTCGCTCTCAGGACATTTACTGTAAAAAAAAAAAAAAAAAAAAATTCTCTTCTTGTTTCTCAGAGCCTGAGGTTACGATAAATATTACCAGTGATCTAAAGTTCATCATTAACACCAGCTAGGACAACAGAACTGCTCGACGTTTGAAGTGTAAGTGTGAATATATCTCTTTTCAGGACAATTCCTCAATACTAAATAGTCTTCATGAGGCTTTTCTAGGCATAAAACTCTTTGTAGCCTCATGATGGTGCTAGTGATCTCCAAACTGATCTCCTAAATGATCTCGAATTGTTACAACTTTTACACTCAAGTCTCCTTTCATCAGTTCAATCAGCTGATTTCGGTAATAAAGACTTTATGTTACTGAAGTGATGCAGAAAGGAAATGATTAATAATCACACACTTCGCTGATATCTACCCAGATAAGGATAGCCTAACTTTTGAATCTGGTTCCTCTCAAGGTCTCCGGGAGTTTTTCCTCACCACCATCCATCACCTCTGACTTACTCATTGCGGATAAATGAAATTTTAAAATATCCCGAATTGATATCTGTTCTGTAAAGCTGCTTGGTGACAATGTCCCTTGTTGAAAGCTCTATACAAATAAAATGAATTGAATTGAATTATTACAAATGTATGATGTAATGTGAATAATGGCATTTCCTATTTCATTTGAAACTTTACTGTATTGTATTGTAAGAAACTACAGACTGCCTCAACCCAGATTCCACTCCACAGTACACATCTGAAGGAGCTCATTCCCAAAAAGGCTTACATATCTTATAAATAGAAATATGTTTAATTCAATCCGGTTTATCTGTATGGTATTTTTACATTGGCTTAAAGCAGCCTTACCAAACATTTAGAACACTTAATCCAATCAATTATTAGTATGGGTGCGGCAGCAAGACATCAAGGACCATCACTGAACAAAGGGTGTACGTGACCATGATTGCCATTCAGTATCGCCCGACCATTTGGGTGAACACACCTGTAACAATACCAAGCCAAGGTGTACCTGACCGTGATTACCATTAAGGACATCCGGCTAGACGATATTATCACCCAGCCATTTGGGGGATACTCAGTAATTTACATTTAAAGTGAAACTCATTTCAATTACACACTGGAAACACTGTATAAAATGTTGGAGCAGGATTTGTCCTGCGTTCTTTTTGACTCTGATGAACCCAAAGTACTTCATGTATTTTGTCACGGCGATGCTGCAATAAACTTCTTCTTCATGAAGATCTTCGACGCTCTTCGTTTTATTTTTCTTACATACTGTAACAATTTAACTTTGCTGTAACCTTACCTACTGTAGGTTTTCTGCTACTAAATTTTATATTTGTAATAAATGGACTGGGAAAGTGATATGCATATGTGTGTGTATGTGTGCGAGTGCGTAATATTTTGGGTCTGTATTGTGATATTGTGTACAGAGTGTTTATTGTGTGAAACATTGTAATGGCTGATTTGTGGTGCGATTCATTCATCACACCAGTCACCCTCTGAGCAACAGGAAACAGCAGCAGCAGCGTGTAAACACAGCCCTGCTCCTGAACAATGTCGTTTTCATGAGAAGTCCACCGCTTTTTCAGTATATGATGTAAGATCCAGTATGATTTCATTACAGCATACAATTTGTAATCACTCACATTGTTTTCTCTGTACAGTTTTCTCTGTAACTACAAGTTCAACACGTTTCATTTCGATCTGATTTGTACAAATCATCATTAACTACTGAAGAACAAAACAGTAACACTTCAGACATAAGTAAAAAATTTCATTTAAGTATTTTTTTTTTTAAATAAATCTAGAAATTCAACATTCTTAAATGACTGATGCAGTTCAGAGCTGTAACAAGGGCACAAAGCAGGGCTGACAAAGTAATTCATTTATTTATATTTTATTTTTTATAAAAAATAAGATGAAGCACAACAAAATGTTTTGTTTTTCATTTATTTTAGGTTCATATTTTTCTCTTTATGTCGCCAGAGTAAACTACAGCTCAAATTTGAAGAAGAAGAAGAAGAAGAAAACCCTTAATTTGTTATTTACACAGACTTCCTCTTCACTAACTCTTTATGAACGTTTTCACTAAACTACAAAATGCTAGTTATGTAGATACCTGAATAAATAAATATATAAATAAATGCAGTTTATCAATAAACAGAATCAAGAAAACTAGGAGTGATTATTTGATTTATAGAGACCAGACAATCATATTGAACCATATTAGTAAGGAATATCCACTATTTAAGAGAGCGGATATAACGCAGCTGTGTGCGTGTGTGTGAAAGTCTATATTTATCCAGGAAAACAGTGTGTTTTAGGAAACAAACTTGCAGCTATGTCCTCTTCTGCACAAAAATGAAGCTTCATCATGACCTTGATTAAAGAAAACACTGCAAGATCTTCAACAGAGAGACAGACAGATAGACACACACACACACACACACACACAAAATCCAAACTGCTAAATTATGAAAGGTTATTTAACTTTAATAACTTCTTAATATACTTCCATTCACAAATGATTAAAGCAGTACAGCAGATACTTTCCAGATTTAGTTTCGGATCCCAGTGAAGACTGATGTCAGAATAACAGGAAAGCTGTTAACACAAGACTTACAGTTGTCAGAGCAGGCAAAGTAGACCACGTTAATAAATTGTATTTAAATAGTTAAATAGGCACAAATACTGTATACTGAAATGCCAAAATTGCACACATCAGTATTCAAACCTTAGAGGTGACTCCAGACTTAAGCGTTATTCGGGAGTTAAGTGAGATTTACACATGCAGGACAACGTTTGCCTTAAACAGGGGTATCTCAGTAGAATGTGATTCTGTCCTTGGATTTAAGCACTTTTTTTTTCTTGCACAATATCAACCTGAGCAAGGAGAGGCAATAAATCTAATGCCACTCTTTGACAGTTTGATGGAATCACATTATGTCACTATGAAAAGGAAAAACTCCCTGAGTCAAAAATAAGGAAGAAATCGTTAGAGGAATCAGAATCGAGCAAGAGTATAAATCAATACAGTATATATGTATAGAAACAAACATTACTAAGTGTGTTGAAAGGATGTTCAGTGTGAACATTTTGTTAATAAGCACAGGACAGTCTTCATGATTACAGCAACAAGTCTACGACAACTAATAGTAGTATAAGTGTGCACAATTTGACTCAATCTACAACACTGGCTTCGTGATTTGATTTAATTTGATTTGAACATAGTATGAATGAAGAAAAATTATTGCCATGTCAGTTCAGAATCAGTCCCACAAAACACAGCAAACATGGTCACCACCAGCAGGAACTCCCAGAGTACAAACATGGATGTAAAGGACTACAATACCCAACCATCACAAACCCTGTCACATTCACCTTCACCATCATTCTGATCTGGACTCAATGTCATAATCACAACCACAATACTTTAGGGCTAGAAATCCACTTGCTCGTCAAGAATTATACACTCAGTGTTCAATAGCTGACTATACTGAGCCTTATAGCTCAGTGCTATAAGTTAAACAGTCTAACTTCTTTGTGTTTGTTGACTTTGACCCTGCTTTTCGTTCTTGATTTCTTAGTCTGGTTAAGAAACTTAACTCACAACTGCTGCTGCCTCTACTGCCTGACAGCTACAGCTCAAAAGGAATGTGATAGCATAGTGGTTAAGGTGTTGGACTATTGCTTGAAAGATTGTGAGTTTGAATCCCAGGTCCACCAAGCTGCTGCTGCTGGGCCCCTGAGCAAGGCCCTTTACCCACACTTGCTCAGTTGTATAAAATTCAAATGTTACATGTACAAGCTATTTAAATCTGACACTGTTTACACTTTACTTTAGTTTACTTCATTGGGCATCAAGACAGGATACACCCTGGACGGAGTGCCAACCCATCGCAGGGCACACACACACACTCTCATTCACTCACGCAATCACACACTACGGACAATTTAGAGATGCCAATCAACCTACAATGCATGTTTTTGGACCGGGGGAGGAAACCGGAGTACCCGGAGGAAACCCCCGAATTGAACCCCCAACCCTGAAGGTGTGAGGCAAACGTGCTAACCACCAAGCAACCGTGCCCCCCCCCCGTACATTCATTCAGATGTTTACAATATATTTTTCATTCTGTTTATTTATATATATTCCTCTGTATGTCTGCACATTTGGTGGCATTGACAAACCTTGAACCTTCAAAATGAGCTGTAAGTCACTCTGGATAAGGGTGTTTTTTTTATTTCTACTTTCTAAATAAAAGGAAAATTGTTAATATTGTCAATAAACTGTGCTACAGGTTATCTTAAAAAAAATACATCTATAAACCCTTGCAAAAATCTAATCGAATAAACCAAGGAAAAAAAACATTTAAAACTAATTTAGCTCTGACTCCTGAGGCATCATTTTCAGCCAGACATAGAGCTCCAAAGTGGGTTAAACTGTCCGGCTACATGACTTCTTTCTTAGGCTCTGTAGATCACAGAGGTGCAGAGTTGGTGTCGTTTAAAAGCTACGGAAGAGCTCTTATATTTTAACTATTATAATGTGGTCCTGTAACCTGCGGTCCTCTACTTGCACTGGACTACACTCCCTCAGATCTTCTAGCACTGCCCGACTGGTCCCACCATCTCTCAGGGCAAGAGGTAGGTATACATCGAGACTCTTCTCTGTTCTAGCACTGAGGTTGTGGAATGAACTTTCCCTCGATGTCCGAACAGCTGAGTCACTGACTGTCTTCAAGTCTTCACCATCTCATCCTGAAATACTTGAAGTAGCACTTTTCCCTGTCTGTTTTTATATATTTTAAAAAGAACTGCAACAAATTTCCTCCCAAGGAAGTTTTAGACTTATGGAATGCTTAGTCTGTGACCTAATGAACCAGTATTGATGTATTCATTGATGGAGATGTCAAAGTACGTCGATCTGGAGAATGGCGTCTGCCAATGAATGTAAACGTATATAACATATGCGGATAATATTGATCCAGAGTTAATCTGGTCCAGTTCTATTTGTTGTGCAGGTTGACGTTATGTTAGATTAATTATTAGATCCATATTTAGCAGAAGGCTGATGCTCACAATGCACATCATCAGATTCTTTGCATCGGAATACATCATGCATCATTACACCCAAGTATCCAGATGAGATTAACTTGTGAACAAACACCTTACATTTTAAAATAATCCAGACTATCTAAAAAGCAAAATGAGTTTCAACATAACAAAAATCATAGATTCCACAGCGAGTAGACACGAAAGTGTTTTTTCATTGAAATCACAAGGGGGAGCCAGAGAGTATTTCTGTGACTATTACCTGAGTGAGGGGGCAGTTAACTAAATTTAAACTAGAGTTTATTCAAGAGTACATAAACATAATGAAAAGTATATTGACTCATAGAAATGTCTGGCCCCCCATATAATGTACCATTTAAAGACCCTCAGGAAAAAAAGCTCTGCTGTAGAAGGTGAGTCACAAATACAGAAAGGTCCAAGCTGTAGTAAAGAATCAGGATCATGTTGTATTGTGGATTTTGGCAATGCCCAGTTTAATATAGCTGTCTACTGTAGACTAACTTTGACTTTTTAAACTGCTTGATTCTTTAGAGACAAACTTTAGTGAAAGGTGGAGTGAAGCAGTCATGCCCTACTCATGTAGTAGTGAAACATTTTGAGTCGAAAAATCCTACTTTCATTTAATGCCAGTACACGAATATTAAATTGGCAACCCCTGTGTATCTGTCCTTGGCTATTCTGGGTAGACATATTGAGCTGTGTACTTCTAATAAAAAGTTCAAGGATGGAAGGATGTTATTTCCTACACACAGCACACACATATCCACAATAACAATGAAACAATGAGATGCACAAACTGCTGGTCTTATTTTCTCACACCCACCCAAAACCATAGACACATACACAGATATAGTTAATATTTTTTATTGATTGCAACACACACACACACACACACACACACACACACACACACACACACACACACACATTTAGAAATTACATTGAACACATTGTCTCCTCAAGGTTATAAAAAACAGATACAGGAAGAGAGGGGTCTCACAACCTGGCTCACACTCCCACCCACCCACTCACTCACATACGCGCACACACACACACACACACACACACACACACACACACACACACACACACACACACACACACACACACACACACACACACTACTCTCTACCCTGCCATTAAAATTTCCCAACGTAGATATCACTGCAGATGGCATTCAATGGCACACAAATTCTGACAACTACAATTAGGTAGAAATAGTCTCGCTTTAAAGTTTATTTTAGAAAACTAGTTATGTTTAGAACAAGTTTCATAAAATATATTCTTCTTCCGTGACCTACGTTAAGGTCTTCACTTAATAACCTGTACATTCAGGAAAAAAAGAAAAGCAGAATATAAAGAAGAACAAGAGGCAAAGAAAAGAGCATGCCTGAAAGAAAGTGGGTGTGTCTTTCTTTTTACAGGAAGTGGCAGTGGTCTCAATGAGCAGCTACTCTTACTCTGCAGTCTGTGTAAACAATGAACAGCTTTATCCGAAAAAAAAGGTGACCTTTAAATGAATTCGAACACATTTACAGCAAAGCAAACACATACAGCTTATCGGCACCCACAGAATATATTACATTTTTGTTTTTTTGTTTTAAAAAAGGAAGGAAAGAAAGCAGGCATGCTTTTGATAAATTAGAACCCTGAATGCTTAAAATGCAGGATAAATAGAATTGAGTTGTAGGTTTCAGATCAGATAAGGCACAGTGATCAGTTGAATGTTATATATTGTTGATTGCTAAATGCGTTTTATTTTATACTCAGTGATATCATTTGAAATCTCGACACAGTTAGAGGCACGTGCACACAGCACTTTAATGTTAAGGAGATTTACTGACTTTAATAAATGTACCTGACTAAAATCATATTAAATAAACACTACAGAGAACCTTACTGACCACCAGAATGTCGGGTTGCTCAGATCAAACCACTGCTGTGTAGCATGGCCTGGAATCCTGTCTAAGCACCAACCTATCATAAGCAGAACGTCATCGGTTTTTATTTCCTTTGGCATGAATCTGCTATTCCAGGCAAGTAAAAATACAAACCAAAAAAATGGACCAACACTCTGTATAATTATATAGTTGTTGGCTTATGAGCGGTTCCTTTTAAACAGGGGGAGTGCTATAGCGGACCTCAGTGTTAAACTTGTCGTCCCTCTTGGGGAACGGCGGCTTCTTCAAAGCGTCCCTCTTCAGGATCATCTCTTCATTAGCGTACACAGGAGCCTCTGTGTCATCCGAATGATAGCCAGACTGGTAGCCGCTGGTTTGATTGGATGATTCGGAGGCCACGGATTCCTTGCTCTTACATCGTAGCAGGGGGCTGAGGAGTTCAAGAATTCAAGTTAGTTCATCTGCACCTCCAAAGCATGGCATAGTATGGTATAGGTATAGCATGGTATAATTACCTGAATGGAATCTCACCTGAATGTGGCCAACCTCTGTGCCTGATGACTGAGCGCCTTCATCTCATCATGTGATAATCCCACATCACAGTCCAACGGGCCATTCTACAGGTGAGGAAGAAATCGTTAAGAAATCATCAGAGCTGTCTTTTAAAAAAATTCATTCATCATTTATCCGTGCACTTTACCATTATGCCACTCTGTTCCAGTGGAACGTCCTCAAATTTATGCTGTGCATATCTGAAAGGAAATAGACGTTGTAAGATAGGTTCAGATACGTGTGTGTGTGTGTGTGTGTGTGTGTGTGTGTGTGTGTGTGTGTGTGTGTGTGTGTGTGTGTGTGTGTACTAACCGCACTTTTGGAGCATTATCATAGTTAAGCTGAGTCTCTATGCTTTTTGCTCTTGGGACGTTGTTATATGCCGTCACTCTGAGCTGAGGGACTCCTGATCCCCCCTCCACATCCCCCATTGTCAGTGGAATATAGTCTTTGCCATCCTACATTGTAAAAAAAAATATTCACTCAGATCAGATCATAACTCTAGCACTCATCAGCATACTGTCATTGTCACAGAAAATCCCTGTTACTAATAAACCCATAAAATGAAAGACATCTATAACCTGTTGAGCGCTGGCCAGTAGCAAGTTGCCCAGATGTTCCACTAGCTCTGTGAAAGTGGGTCTGTTCTTCGGATTATCAATCCAGCAGTCCAACATGGTCTGATAGCTGAAATATGACAGGAATTACATTTTAATCATCCAGGAAAGTCTTAATCAAGATAGAAGCACAAAGAGCTTCACATAACAAAACATAAACATGAATAATAGCAAACTGCAGAAAGACATAGGGGCCATACCAGCGATATTCATAATACATTTCATCTCATAAAACAGCAACATATTTCCTTTAGTTTGTAAAAGACATGTCTCTGCACGTCTCTGCAAACGTGTAGTTTGTAAAAGACCTTTACACATTGTGTCCATGTTTAGCATTGGATGTCTTTACAGTGTCACACTCCACAGTGTGGAGTCACATTCCACAGCTTATCCTGAGCCGGGTCACGGGGGCAGCAGTCTAAGCAGGTATGCCCAGACCTCCCTCTCCCCAGAAACTTCCTCCAGCTCTTCCGGAGGGACCCCGAAGGCGTTCCCAGGCCAGCCGAGAGACATAGTCTCTCCAGCGTGTCCCGGGTCTTCCCCAGGGCCTCTTCCCAGTGGGGCATGCCCGGAACACCTCTCCAGGGAGACGTCCCGGAGGCATCCGAAACAGATGCCCGAGCCAACTCAACTGCCCCCTTTCGATGTGGAGGAGCAGCGGCTCTACTCCGAGCTCCTCCCGGGTGACAGAGCTCCTTACCCTATCTCTAAGGGATCGCCCCGCCACCCTACAGAGGAAGCTCATTTCGGCCACTTGTATCCGGGATCTTACCCTTTTGGTTATGACCCAGAGCTCATGACCATAGGTAAGAGTAGGAACGTAGATTGACTGGTAAATCGAGAGCTTCGCCTTCCAGCTCAGCTCCTTCTTCACCACAACAGACCGGTACATAGACCGCATTACTGCTGCCGCTGCACCGATCCATCTGTCAATCTCACGATCCATCCTTCTCTCACTCGTAAACAAGACCCCGAGATACTTAAATTCCTCCACTTGAGGAAGGACCTCCCCTCCAACCTGGAGGGTGCAAGCCACCTTTTTCCGGTCGAGAACCATGGCCTCCGATTTGGAGGTGCTGACCCTCATCCCAGCCGCTTCACACTCAGCTGCAAAACGCCCCAGTGCATGCTGTAAGTCCAGGCTTGAAGGAGCCAACAGGACAACATCATCTGCAAAAATCAGCGATGAAATCCTGTGGTCCTCAAACCGGACTCCCTCCAGCCCCTGGCTGCGCCTAGAAATTCTGTCCATAAAAACAATGAACAGAACCGGTGACAAAGGACAGCCCTGTCAGAGTCCAAAATGCACTGGGAACAGATCTGACTTACAGCTGGCAATGCGAACCAAGCTCCTGCTCCGGTTATATAGAGACCAAACAGCCCTTAACAGAGGGCCACGGATCCCGTACTCCCAGAGCACCTCCCACAGAATGCCACAAGGGACACGGTCGAAAGCTTTCTCCAAGTCCACAAAACACATGTGGACTGCTTGGGCAAACTCCTACGAACCCTCGAGCACCCTGTGGAGGGTATAGAGCTGGTCCAGTGTTCCACAACTAGGTCAAAAACTGCATTGTTCCTCCTGTATCCGAGGTTCGACTAACGGTCGGACTCTCCTCTCCAGTACTCTGGAATAGACTTTCTCTGGGAGGCTGAGGAGTGTGATCCCCCTATAGTTGGAACACACCCTATAGTCCCCCTTCTTAAAAGGAGGGATCACCACCCCAGTTGCCCAGTCCAGAGGCACTGTCCCTGACCGCCATGCTATGTTGCAGAGACGTGTCAGCCAAGACAGCCCCACAACATCCAGAGACTTAAGGTACTCAGGGCGAATCTCATCCACCCCCGGTGCCTTGCCACCAAGGAACTGCTGAACTACCTCAGTAACCTCAGCTTGGGTGATGAATGAATCTACCTCTGAGTCCTCAGCCTCTGGTTCCTTTATGGAAGGCGTGTCAGTGGGATTGAGGAGATCCTCGAAGTATTCCTTCCACTGTCCAACAATATCCCTAGTCGAGGCCAGCAACTCTTTTCCTCCACTGTAAACAGTGTTGGCAGAGAGCTGCTTACCCCTTCTGAGACGCCGAATGGCCTGCCAGAATTTCCCCGAGGCCGTCCAATAGTCCTTCTCCATGGCCTCACCAAACTCCTCCCAGACCCGAGTTTTTGCTTCCGAGACCACCCCGGCGGCAGTTCGCTTGCCGGTATGCCTCAGCTGCCTCCAGAGTCCCCCGAGCCAACCAGGCTCGATAGGACTCCTTCTTCAGCTTGACGGCATCCCTTACTTCCAGTGTCCACCACTGTGTTCGGGGATTGCCACCACGACCAGCACCAGAGACCTTACGGCCACAGCTCTGGATGGCTACATCAACAATGGAGGAGGAGAACATGGTCCACTCAGACTCAATGTCCCCAACCTCCCTCGGGATCTGTTTGAAACTCTCCCAGAGGTGGGAGTTGAAGACCCTCTTAACAGAGGGATCAGCAAGATGTTCCCAACAGACCCTCACAATACGTTTGGGCCTGCCAAGTCTGTACGGCATCCACCTCCGTAAGCGGATCCAACTCACCACCAGGTGGTGATCGGTTGACAGCTCCGCCCCTCTCTTCACCCGAGTGTCCAAGACATGTGGCCGAAGGTCAGATGACACGACCACAAGGTCGATCATTGATCTCCGGCCTAGGGTGTCCTGGTACCACGTGTACTGATGGGCACCCTTATGCTTGAACATGGTGTTTGTTATGGACAGGCTGTGACTAGCACAGAAGTCCAGCAACAGGACACCACTCAAGTTCAGATCAGGGGGGCCGTTCCTCCCAATCACGCCCCTCCAGGTATCACTGTCGTTGCCCACATGTGCGTTGAAGTCCCCCAGCAAAACTATGGAGTCCCCAGTCGGAGCACCTTCCAGCACCCCTCGCAGGGTCTCCAAGAAGGTTGGGTACTCCACACTGCCATTCGGCCCATAAGCCGAAACAACAGTGAGTCACCTATCCCCGGCCCGAAGGCGCAGGGAAACAACCCTCTCGTTTACTCCAGCACATGGTGGCTGAGCTGGGGGGCTATAAGCAAGCCCACCCCAGCCCGACGCCTCTCACCATGGGGCACTCCAGAGAAGAAGAGGATCCAACCTCTCTCAAGGAATTGGGTTCCAGAGCCCAGGCTGTGCGTGGAGGCAAGCCTGACTATCTCTAGCCAATACCGCTCAACCTCCCTCAGCAGCTCAGGCTTCTTCCCCCCCAAAAGCCAGATTCTTTGTATCGCCCATGACTGCTACCCAAAACACACTGCACCGGACCCTTATGCTCCTTCCTGCGGGTGGTGGGCCTACGGGAAGGTGGGCCTACATCTTTTCTTCGGGCTGTGCCCAGCTGAGTCCCTCAGGCAAAGACTCGGCCACCAGGCGTTCGCCTGCGTGCCCCAACCCCAGGCCTGGCTCCAGGGTGGGGCCCCGGTGATGCCAGTCCAGGCGACTTAACGGTCCTTGATTTAAATTCCATTAAGGTTTTGAACCGCTCTTAGTCTGACCCGTCACCCAGAACCCGTTTGCCTTGGAAGACCCTACCAGGAGCACTAGGCCCCTGACAACATGGCTCCTAGGTTCATTTGGATACTCAAACCCCTCCACCACAGTAAGGTGGCGGTTCAAGGAGGGGGGTTAACAATTAATCCTGGCTTTTCACAATCTGACGTTTCACACTGTGTGCCCTACTGTATATTTCATGTATATATAATATATTTTGTATTTAAATCAATACGATGAGTGCAAGGGCAGTATAGTTACATCTCAGGGGTGGCGTAGTCAGGTGATCTCATCCTGGAACCATCTTTTAGCCTCCTGCAGAACGACTCATCAATATTCACTCCTGGATATGGAGATGCACCTGTGTTTCACGCACAGTAAAGGATTATTACAGGATGTTACTCTGCAATGTATTAAATAATGTATAATAATTGATATAATGTTTATACTATGCTATGATTATAAAGATGCAAGCTTAAGTACATTTGTTTGATCATAAAATGTTAAATTTACATACATTTCTCAGGGACAAGGGAAGGAGTGGGCATTTTTTATTTACGAAAAAGTGAAAAATTATTGCAAGAACTCCCTCACCCAAAGAGAAGATCTCCCAGAGTAGTACTCCAAAGGACCACACATCACTCTGTGTTGTATACACACGGTCAAAGATTGTTTCTGGAGCCATCCACTTCAGAGGAAGACGTGCCTAAGAGGGAGATCAGGTTTGTCTATGAACCTCTCTTCAACAGATCTGAGCATGTATATACATGATGTGCAGTCAGAGCTCATGAGAAAACATGTATCTGTGTGCTCACATCTCCTTTGCGGACATAATCTGGGTCTTTATACACGTCTCTGGCCAGGCCGAAGTCACAGATCTTCACAATGTTATTCTCAGAAAGAAGAATGTTCCTAGCTGCCAAATCCCTGTGAATGCACTGACAGAGGAACAGAAGGGTTGTACATTTACACACACACACTCATACTGCAAATACACACGAATACAATAATGTTTTTGAGATTTACCTTTCGAGAGGAGAGAAACTCCATTCCCTTGGCCACTTGAAAGCTATAGCTGATGAGATCCTCCATAGTCAGTTGATCCCAGTCTGAGCTTTCTGCAGCACACAGATTCATAACATGTAGTCAGATAACAAGAAGCAAGAAGAAGCATATCACTGAAGTATTACATCATTAAATAAAGGGAAAGTAAATCTAAATCTCATTTGACCTACTAGAATTTCTATGATGTTGCAAGGCAAAGAAATACTGAGGAAACACCAGCAAATATAAATGTGTCTGCAATCAAAATATTTTTTAAAAGATGAAGCCACGCTTACCATCACTGCTAAATGAAATAACATATTCTAATAATAAGTTCCATTCTTCTGAGAAAGCTCTCCACTAGATTTTGAAACATAACTGATGTTGAAGTCAGCGATCGATCCAGTTGATGTTATTTCACGCTTGGATCTCATTTTGTGTACAGAAGCATTGTCAAGCTCCTTTGCTCCAACGAATGGAAATCTTAATGCTACTGCACACAAATACATCCTTATAATTGCTTCTTCCTTTCTGACGACAGAACTATATATGGGCGTGTAGTTCAGGCGTTCTTATATTTCTGGCCATATAGTATATATATATATATATATATATATATATATATATATATATATATATATATATATATATATATATATATATATATATATTCCTATGCCACAACAGAAAGCAGAGCATACAATAATTTATTAATATCTACTAGGAATTAATCAGTAGCTGCTTTGAAAATATAAGAGAAATGTACTGGAGGTCTGGAAGCAAAGGGGGTTGAACATAGGGCTGTTGTTTTTTTTTTTGGTTTATTTTCAAATTCATAAATATTGACATTAATTTTGAGAATCTTAGTGTCTGTTAATAAGTGTAGACTATTATGGAAATAATAGCTTAGGAAATGATACATTCAATTTGTTTAGTAGTAGAGGATTATGAAACTGGAAAGTACCTTGCTTATCCTGCTGAAGATTGGCATTCCCCTCACTCAGTCCAGAGCAGATGGCAGTGCCAGTACAGATGTCCAATCGAGCAGTAGTGCCCATCCCTAGATCCCCTTCTTTCAGTTCCTCCTCCATTCCACAAGCTCGATCCTGCATAATCTGAGGCCTATGCTTCTGAAAAAAACACATAGGAAAAGCACCAGTGAACTTTTGTAACCAAATCCTCATGATTTTTATGCTTGTTACCATGTGACATAAGTAGATAGTAAATACAACGGTAAATAGATCAGTGGTGCCACATTAAAGAACAGGGTTCATTTACCTTGAAGGGGCTGTATTCTCCACGCTTACTCTTCAGATAACTGGAGAGGTTACCATGCTTACAGTATTCCACTATTACCATCAGTGGACCTGAGAGAAAAGGAGAAGATAAAGAGCTTTTACTGGGTTTCAAAGTAATGGTGGCTTTTTTTGTGGTTTAGAAAACTTACACTGTAACCATGGCTCCTTCAAAAAAAATAAACAATTCTTGCACATTTTCTACAAAGTTATTTGTGTGTACTAATAGTACTGTTATTAAAGACAACGGCATGTCATAAACTTAAACAAAATTAAGAAGATCAATTGTTTAGATATAATAAAGTGGACTCACCACCAGGTTTGGTGCAGGCACCTAGCAAATTAACCACATTGAGATGATGACCAATATGGATAAGAATCTTCAGCTCGGACATCAAGGCATGGTACTCACTGGAGGTAGCACCCTCTGTAGTTGGGCAGATGTTACACATTACAATCTTTTAATAGCTACAGGACAGAGAGTTGTTTTGAGCCATGAGTTTTACGGCGGCTCACTGAAGGCCAACACTAAGTGTACGGAAATATCAAATCTCCAAGTGCTCAACTTCCCCAAAACCGCTGATGTATAATGTTCTGTACAATGAAACAATCCAAAAGGGTCACGAAGTTTATTTGGAATTGTGATGCTTTGTAAAATATACAGAACTTACCTGTCTGTAAGCCAAAAAGGAAAGCAAGAAGAAGGAAGGAGAAGAAAGAGGAAAAAGAACCCTGATAAGTGGTGGAGATTATCTATTGAAATGATAAATAAGGCATAATGACAACTGCATCCACAGCATCAAAGCCACGAATTAACGCAACTCTATCCAAACAAGGAACTATAGCTAGGAGATATATTTATATTATTATATAATATATTATATTATTAATATTATTATATTAATATGCGTATTATTAATTATTACATATTTATTAATTATTTAGAAAGACTTCTTGGTAGAATTTTGCTCAAATTGTTTTAATCTTTTGAAGTACATACAGAGTACACTCTTTAAAATAAAGGTTTTTATATAGTTCTTTGTCAAGGTGGATGGAACATTTCCATTGCACAAAAGTTTTTTTTTAGTAGAAAAAGGTTCTTTAGATTATAAAAATGTTCTTCTTGGCACTTGGCAAAAAAATGGGTTCATTAAAGAGACTTTTACAGAAAGGTTCCTTGGGCATCGCTGAGAAAACCCTTTTTTGTTTCTTCCTGGCACCTTTATTTTTTAAGAGTTTATAAAATCCAACACTTTCCCAAAGATCTCAAAGAAAGGTTCTCTTATAGCCTACATGATGGAAAAATGCTTTATCTAATTGGGAAACTTTAAGCACTACATCTAGCTTTCAGAGTATAATGCTAACACTCCAGCTTACAATCTAAAATGAATTTTTGTTTATTTCTAAGTCCTTATAAAGGGATAACGGCATCTGGGTAAATTAATGGTGATAAAGAGGGAAAAATGCCAGGATGGCTGCTTGGGAAAGCTCAGTGTATAAATAATTAATTTGTTACTTTGCTTAGTTTGCATGCAGCTGGATAGATCATCATTTAAATGGTTAGTTTTAAGACATACCTCACCCAGAAATGCTAATTTTATTATATTGTCAAATACTAAAATCTAGAAGGGCCCAAATAGTTTATGTAAATTAGAGCATAAAAAACAGTACATCACCGGTTACACTTTATCTGGTAGCGAGAATGTAAAAAGTGAAAGAAATCCACTTACCCTTTAGCATCTTCACGGCTACAGTCGTGCAGGTGGTGGCCTTTTCAATGCCGAATGCTGCTGCCTCCAGAACCTGACCAAATGCTCCTCGCCCCAATGGCTCCCCTACAATCCCCAATTTCAGTGTTTAATTTTGCACTTGTTCATTATATATTTTACACGAAGAAAATTTTCGAGACTGTAAACATTGTGCAAAATCTTCATTAAACATGCCTTATTTACTGAAGTGGCTGAAGATAAACACCTTCAGATTTTAGGTGCTTATGAACAAACACTTGGAGCATCTCATAGAGTAGAAACGGGCTTGAGATCAACATTTACTTTGAAGATACAAACATTTGTGTGATAAAAAGAACATTTTCTGGTTTTTGGGAGAACTTTTCTATATTGGACCTCATAGATAGAAACAGAACTACTTGCTGTAAATCTTTGAGTGTCTACTTTCATATGAGCTTCATATAAAGCACCACTGTGGAGTGGGGCATGACAAAGACATTCAATGCTGAAAATGGACACAACAAAACAGGAGCAAATTCCATTTTTGGCCTCTGGGAAAAAGAGTTAACTTTAAGGCTTGAAGGCATGTTATGTGTCTTAAGCTCACCTAGTTTGAGACGTTCACGAGGGAACTCCCACTTGCTGGCATCATAGGTGAGTCTCTCACAGTGCTCGTCCATTGGCATGTCTTCTGCATCTAAGATGATTGAAAGGTAGCCTGTCTTCATATCTCCGTCAGTGGGCTGAGAGTGATAAGGACAGGAGGAAAATGAGAGACTGCATGAGGACAGTTGTGTTATGAGTCAGTGAGCAGGAGTGATTAAAAAGACATGAATCTAGGCATCTACACAAGCATTAATCCCTTTATGAGCTCCATTGAGTGACCCTCATTCCCTCATTAGTTAGGAGTTACAAAGAGGTACCAAGTCCCACCCAGGCTGTTCACAGCATGAAATCATGCAGGGACACGGGGAGGAGGACGCTTCATAACCCAGAGTAGGGCATATAATTGTAGGAACTCAC
Organism: Hemibagrus guttatus; assembly: GCA_033459395.1. NCBI lineage: Eukaryota > Metazoa > Chordata > Actinopteri > Siluriformes > Bagridae > Hemibagrus > Hemibagrus guttatus. The sequence continues at coordinate 2,892,858 of JAUCMX010000019.1, forward strand.
AAAGGAAAAAGGGCTAAGCAGTCCTTTCATATGTGGGTGAAGTATGTGTGTGTGTGTAAAATGAAATATTACCCGTTTTCTATTACGTATGACAAACACAATGAGCAGCCAGAAGAACATGGCGATAACCACAGCACCGATCGGCACAATCAGCTCCACGTTCATCTTCTCCTCTGCACCTATATCATAAATAAATATATAAACAAACCAATTACACGCTTGAAGTAGACCCCTAATGATTCGTTTGCCAAATACAGATATGAATACATGTTGCTAGTGGCAGAGATATAGTAGCTGCAACTGTGTGTTAAGTTTTGATCCAACATTTTACATAATCTAAATAAACTTGCATGAACCTTCTCTGTTTACTCTTTGAAGCTTATGGTTCCCTTAATGAGAGCCTCAGTCTCTCATTGTCTCTCATATTTTTAAAGTTTCTTTGCTAATCTGTTAATTACTGACACACCTCTTCTCCTCCTGTTCGTCTTTATATCGAGTTTTCTTTCAGCTGGTGCTTTCTATCTCTCTCTCTCTCTCTCTCTCTCTCTCTCTCTCTCTCTCACTCTCTTGTCTTTGAATCTTTAAAAAAAAAAGTTTCTATTAGTTTCTAAATATATTTGCATGAATCCTGCAATGATTCTCAATGATTAAAATGATTCTAAATTATTTTGAACATGCGATTTAGCACACTCTACTTTCTAATAACCCTCGTCATTGAGCAAGCCTGAGCAGTTGTGACGGCTAGAGCCAGTGCCAAGAGACCAGTCACGTACACTTAGTGTGTCTCTGTTAGCACTACTCACCCTGATTGTGTGCCTCCTTCTGATCTCTTTCTCTTTCTCTCTAGGGGTCTCTCAAGAGAGGAGGTGGGTGCTTTAGCTCTGTCGTTCTATTCTGGGACTATGTACTGTTGTTTTTTGTGTGTGTGTGCTCTCCAGAAAGGATGTGCGTTCATACGGCCCTCTTCCTGGCTAAGTAAAAATAGTGCTATTTTTACCTCAAGACTTAAAAACAATTCCTCCATCTCAGACAAGAGCCAGGATCTGAAAGCTAACCTCAAACCCATGGGCAGTTCTGACAGAGTTACTGTAAGTCACTCAATCCAAGATGAAGCAAAATGCTGCTCAGAAACAAATACCTAAAAACAGACACAGAAGCTAAATCCTGCAGTTCAGCCATTTCCTAATTTCATGCACTGAGGTCCACAATTCTGGGACCACATTGAAAATCTGTTATTTCTTTAATGAAATAAACAGAACGTTTTAGAATTTTTGAAAAAAGGAGAAGTGCAACTTGATTATTTAATATTCACTAGGTCCCTATTTACAGATAATCTCATAATTTTACATACAAACTTACAGAATCTGCAAAATGTTAATATTTTTTCTTAAAGAAGAGGGATAATAAAAATTGCATTTGGATTTTTAGTTAAATCTGCCCTGAAATAGCTTTTCACATTACAGATGTTTACATATTGTATAGTCCACAGAACAATACAGTAATAACTGAATACTAATCTTCTTCTTCTTTCGGCTTTTCCCTTCAGTGGTTGCCACAGCGAATCATCTCTCTCCACCTATCCCTATCTTCTGCATCCTCAACACTTGCACCCACTAGCTTCATATCCTCATTAATTCCATCCATATACCTCCTCTTTGGCCTTTCTCTTTGCCTCCTGCCTGGCAGCTCCATGTCCAACATTCTCCTACCAATATACTCACTCTCCCTCCTCTGAACATGTCCAAACCATCTTAATCTGGCCTCCCTAACTTTGTCCCCCAAACGTCCAACATGAGCTGTCCCTCTGATGTACTCATTCCTAATCCTGTCCAATCTTGTCACTCCCAAAGAGAACCTCAACATCTTCAGCTCTGCTACCTCGAGCTCTGCCTCCTGTCTCTTCCTCAGTGACACTGTCTCTAAACCATACAGCATGGCCGGTCTCACCACTGTCCTGTACACCTTCCCCTTGATTCTCGCTGATATTTTCTGATCACACAGAACTCCCGACACCTTTCTCCACCCATTCCAACCTGCCTGCACTCGTTTCTTTACCTCTTTCCCACACTCTCCATTAATCTGGACTGTTGACCCCAAGTACTTAAACTCCTGTACCTTCTTCACCTCTTCACCCTGTAACCTTACTGTTCCACTTCCCTCCCTTTCATTCACACACATGTACTCAGTCTTACTACGACTGACTTTCATTCCTCTTCTCTCCAGCGCAAACCTCCACCTCTCCAGGTTTTTCTCCACCTGCTCCCTGCTTTCACTACAGATCACAATGTCATCTGCAAACATCATTGTCCAAGGAGACTCCTGTCTGACCTCCTCTGACAACTGGTCCATCACTATAGCAAACAGGAAGGGGCTCAGAGCCGATCCCTGATGCAGTCCCACCTCCACTTTGAACTCCTCTGTCTGACCTACAGCACACCTCACCACTGTCCTGCTCCTCTCATACATGTCCTGCACCACTCTGACATACTTCTCTGCTACTCCTGACTTCCTCATACAGTACCACAGCTCTTCTCTTGGCACCCTGTCATACGCTTTCTCCAAGTCTACAAACACACAGTGCAACTCACTCTGATCATCCCTATACTTCTCCATCAAAATTCTCAGAGCAAAAATTGCATCTGTTGTGCTCTTTCTGGGCATGAAGCCATACTGCTGCACACAGATTTCCACTACCTTCCTTAACCTATCTTCCACTACTCTTTCCCATAGCTTCATTGTATGGCTCATCAACTTTATCCCCCTATAGTTACTGCAACTCTGCACGTCACCCTTATTCTTAAAGATCAGCACTAACACACTTCTTCTCCATTCCTCAAGCATCCTCTCACTCTCTAAAACTCTGTTAAACAAACTAGTTAAAAATTCCACTGCTGCCTCTCCCAGACACTTCCAGACCTCCACCGGGTTGTCATCAGGACCAACTGCCTTCCCACTTTTCATCCTCTTCAAAGCCTTCCTGACTTCATCCTTTCTAATCTTATTTACTTTCTGTTCCACAGAGTTCACCCCTTCTACTCTTTTTTCCCTCTCATTTTCCTCATTCATCAGCTCCTCAAAGTACTCCTTCCATCTCCTCTGTACACTCTCCTCACTTGTGAGCACCCTTCCATCTCTATCCTTAATAACTCTAACTTGCTGCACATCCTTCCCATCTCGATCCCTCTGCCTAGCTAACCTGTACAAGTCCTTCTCTCCTTCTCTACTGTCTAACCTAGTGTACAACATCATATACACTTGTATATATGTACATCATATGCCTTCTGCTTGGCCTTAGACACCTCCCTCTTCACTCTGCGCTGTAACTCCTTGTATTCCTGTCTATTCTCTTCAGTCCTGTCCATGTCCCACTTCTTCTTGGCTAACCTCTTCCTCTGGACACTATCCTGAACTTCCTCATTCCACCACCAAGTCTCCTTATCTTCTTTCCTCCTTCCAGATGACACACCCAGCACCTTTCTCCCTGTCTCCCTGATCACTTCTGCTGTAGTTTCCCAGTCATCTGGCAGCACTACCTGACCACCCAGAGCCTGCCTCAACTTCTGTCTAAATTCCTCACAACATTCCTCCTTTTTCAGCTTCCACCACTTGGTTTTCTTCCCTATCTCTATCTTTGACCTCTTCTTCTTACAGACCATCAAAGTCATCCTACACACCACCATCCTATGCTGTCTGGCTACACTCTCTCCCACTACCACTTTACAGTCACTAATCTCTTTCAGATTGTCTCTTCTACATAGGATGTAGTCTACCTGTGTTCTCCTACCTCCACTCTTGTAAGTCACTCTATGCTCCTCCCTCTTCTGAAAATAAGTGTTAACCACAGCCATGTCCATCCTCTTAGCAAAGTTCACTACCATCTGTCCTTCTAGGTTCCTTTCCTTAACTCCAAACTTGCCCATCACCTCCTCATCACCTGTGTTCCCCTCGCCAACATGTCCATTAAAATCCGCTCCTATCACCACTCTCTCACCCGTGGGAATACTCTCCATCACCTCATCTAATTCACTCCAGAATCTCTCTTTCTCCTCTAACTCACAACCTACCTGTGGGGCATAACCACTAACAACATTCAACATCACCCCTTCAATCTCTAACTTCAGACTCATCACCCTGTCTGACACTCTCTTCACCTCCAGAACATTCCTCACAAACTCCTCCTTCAGGACCACACCTACCCCATTTCTCTTACTATCCACACCATAATAAAACAGCTTGAATCCTGCTCCTATACTACGAGCCTTGCTACCCTTCCACCTGGTCTCCTGTACACACAGTATATCCACCTTCCTTCTCTCCATCACATCAGCCAGCTCTCTAACTTTCCCTGTCATAGTACCAACATTCAGAGTTCCTATTCTCAGTCCTACACTCTTACCTTTCCTCTTCTCTCTCTGTCTGCGCACTCTCCTCCCTCCTCTCCTTCCTCGACCAACAGTAGCCCAATTTCCACCGACGCCCTGTAGGTCAACGGCGCCGATGGCGGTCGTTGTTAACCCGGGCGTCGACCGATCCAGTATGAAATTCAGAGTACTGACGATTCGCATGCTTAAATTTGGCAATGTTTTACGCCGGATGCCCTTCCTGACGCAACCCTCTCTATTTATCCGGGCTTGGAACCGGCACAGAAGTCACTGAACTGTGACCCCCATGGCTAGATTAACTGAATACTAATACTAATACTAATACTGTATTGTCCTAATCACTGATATTACACTTGTGAATAACTGAATTTACACAAATAAACCGGTTCAGATGTTCACACACACCTCATTCTTAGCCCTGTGTGTTACCTGGATGATCAACAACTGTTTTTTTATGTTTTGTGCTCGTTCCTCATGAGTCTCGTGTTTGTCCTGAGCAGTTAAACTACCCACTGAGCAGTTGTTTTTTTAAAATAATAATAATAATAATAATCCTCCAGCTCCTGCATTACCTTTTCAAGCATCTTCTGCATATTTGACCCCTTTTCAACAGCAGCTATATGATCTGCCTTTTCACACTGAGGACGACTGAGTGAATCATACAAAGTATGAAAAAATATTACAAAATGTTCACTAAGTAAAGAAAAAAGACCTTTTAAAAAACTTTTCATCCTGTTTGAAATTTTACACCATGTAAATGCTCACAAATTGTTGATGCAGAGCATGTTATTACAGGTGCTTTGTACAGTCAGATTTTCTTCGTGTCTAATCTCTTCTACTGAAGCGTGGGATCAGATGACATTCTGAGGGGTTCGATCTAAAATGGATCATAAGGTTTTGCACAAACTTATGCAGTCCATGGAAGCTCTGGTGCACACTAAATACTAAGAAACTCTGTGTACTTTCCCATTATTAGTTATTAATGATCATATAGACAGACAGACAGACAGACAGACAGACAGACAGACAGACAGATAGATAGATAGATAGATAGATAGATAGATAGATAGATAGATAGATAGATAGATAGATAGATAGATAGATAGATGAAAACCTTGGTGAAAAGTTGAATCAAAAGCTTTTTAGTGCTCTATATCACTAGTGGTCTCAGACTTTTAGATCACACTGATGTGAAGATATTAATTAATCTCAATTAATTTGTAGATTCACTAAATAGATCTACAGTAATTTTGACTGTAATGGAGTCTTAACTCTATACCATATACAACAAAACATTTACCCTCCACTGTAAGCTGGGACTGGATGGAGATACAGCCCTGTTTGTTGCAGGCTGTGCATGTATACAGACCGCTGTCCTCTTTCTTTACTCTCTGGATGGTCAGAAGGCGATTTGATTGAGCCAGAATGACACCTAGAAAAATTTACACAAACCACAAGCCACCAAACATAATCAGGATGATTGTGATGACATAAATTAGACCACTGTTTAAATGGTGTAGAAAGCAGTACTAGTTATTGTCAAGTATCAGTAGTACTAGTAAGTGTCAAAATTTTGATAAGAAGTCTGATATATTCCTAACCAAAATTCTCCAAAGATCTCTTACCAGATCCTTTAACAACAGTCTGGTTGTCTTTGGTCCAGGTAATGACAGGGGTCGGTGTGCCTCTTGCTTCACACACCAGCATGGTAGAATCGCTCACATTCACCCTCTGGTCACTCAAGTTGTTTACAATCGAGGGCGCTTCCAGAGCTAAGAGTGAAATTATGAGCAGAAATATTTTAATCATGTTTAACTACACTCGAAGATTCTTTTAGAAAAGTCCTCACCCCGGAGACGCAGGTTGTGTAGCAGGCATGTTCTCTCACTGCTGTCAGTGTTCTCCATGCGGCAGGCGTACCAGCCCTCGTCCTGCCAGCTCACCCTGGGTAAAGACAGGTCCAGGGTGACATTAGGACCCTGCTGGCCTGAGACAGTGGCATTGGGCTGGCTGACGGGAGACAGAGTGAGACTGGCACAAGGCACGGTGGTAGGCAGTTCGGTCGGGTTGGACACGTTCAGCACCCGATACCAGCTCAGGCTGGAGTACAGCATGCGGTCAGCTACGCAGCGCAGCAGCACATCCTCCTCCTCTATGGGGACGCTGGAGGGGAACACACTCAGGTTGAGGAAACCTGGAGAGGAAGATACAGACTCTGTGAATGTTCAGTTCAGTTCAATTTATTTGTATAGTGTTTTTAACCATGGGCATTGTCAGAAAGCAGCTTTACAGCAATATAAAAAATCAGGATAGAAATACATTTTCAGTTTATCCCTTCTGTAGCATAAAATTCATTTTACTCAAATGTATTTATTTATTTATTTAGTTATTTCTGACATTTTATTCTGCCCAAGGAAGCACATCCTATCTTGTCTCTTAACCACAAAACCATTATTTTGACTTTGACCCTTTTTTTAAATCTGAAAAACTTTGCTTGTCCTACATAAACATTGGACACACAAAAGTGGACAATGACCCTTTTAATCACTAACATTACCAATAATAGAGTTATTAGTTATTAGAAATTAATATTGTCGGTCTGAAAGTGAGCCCATTTGAAATCATTTTTTTAACTGATTTTTTTTTTAATGATGTAAAGGTTCTCTTTTAACTGATCAACATGGTCTTATAATAAATCCAACTGCAGTAACATCTCCAAATTCTTCCATAATTTTTGACATCATTTATACAGTATAATGTACACATATGTAAGTTAATTTTGAGAAAAGATCGAACTTTGTAGATTAAATTTTGGGACCCAAAAAGGTCATTTAAAAATACTAGATAAGATTTCTAAATAATGTAAAACATAGCATGTATGGAATAATAGGCTATGTATGAAGGAACTGTTATTAACAACACAGAACATGCTGGCTAAACAAGTTACAAGGTTCTCGAGTTGCATTGTGAAACAAAATCTCAAAGAGTGACTCCAACTATCCATGACGATCCTTGATCTTCATTAGAACAATGAAAGCGAGCAACATGGTGAGACAGAAGCACCTGATGTGCCATGACTGTGACACAATTACAAAAGCATGTCATAGAAAGGCAGTAAAAGGAACGTTTACTTACGGTAGCCATCTACTCGGCATGGTTGGTTGTTTTACCTCCCTGATTCTTAAACTGGCTGCTGATTATATAACTGAGGTACACAATAGACTGCACACTGATTTTTTCACATCAAGCTATCAGCATTCAAGCAGTTTGTATTGTCAGTTTTATTAAAATTTAATTCATTTGTATTTGTATTGTGCTTTTAACAATGGACACTGAAATATAAAAAATTAGAATAGTAATTACAAAGTTTAAAATTAAATTGATATTTATCTCCAATTAGATGGTATGAGGAAGAAACCATGAGAGGAACCAGACTCAAAAGGGAATCTCATTCTCATCTTGGTGACACTGGAGAGTGTGTTTATTAATGATGTCCTTTCTACCACTGTGTAAAGTCAGGTGAAGTTGTGAAACCAGGAGCTTTTGAGCAACATCTAAATCAGCATAATTTCTAAGTAAATTTAACACTAATTCCTTCCTGCCAGAGCCATCAAATGTTCAATGATGGAGACCCAAGCACAAAACACTCATCGAGAGATTAGGAATAAATCACTGATATTAAGCGATCTCCAATGTTTCACATATTCTCTGGTTTCTTAGTGAAATGGGCACTAATTTACTATAACCAAATAAAGGGCAATTTAAAAAATCAGTGTGTTATTAGAGGCAGCTATCATACACTTCCCTGTATCCTGTAGCCTTCTTGTGCTTTTATACTTGAAGCTGTTTATTTCTTTGAGTATTTCTTTCCTTGAGTAATTGCACTTGAATAAATAACTTAGGTACTTTTACCACCTCCGGAGATCACTTACGTGCCACTTGAAATATAATGACTCTTTCCTCCACTCCGACTTTGTTGGTGGCAATGCATCTAAACAGTGCATGAGCCAGAGCTTTCTGGATCTTCAGCGTGCTGACAGTCTGCAGGAAACCACACACCAGACAAGAAAAAAAAATCAAGACAAAAAAAGTAGCTGGATCTCTTTTGTACAATCATAACAAAACTGGATCACAGCATCATGAGACTAGAACAAAGAGTACTTGTTTCTCTGATTATTGATATGTGGGATGTTTCATTCGTAACCTGAAAATGAATTTAAAAAGCATTTGCATCTCTCAGCAAATGCTTTATACCTACTGACACATCTATTCAGCAACATGACGTACAGACAATAAATAGGATCTGAAGTTATTTGCAACTTGAAACCTTTGCTACTCTAAACACGATGTGAGGCAACATCTCAGCAAGAGCTTGAAGACATCTCTGCAAGTATTGATGGTTAAGTATTGACTTCTGGTCTAGGGACAGAAAATGCTTGGCCCCTTTAATTGCTGCAGATTATTATTATTATTATTGTTATTGTTATTATTATTATTATTATTATTATTATTATTATTATTATTATAATACACCCATCCTTTTTCTGTAATGATTATCCTACATGGGGAACCTGAAGGGTCCCAAGGGACTCGGGGCACAAGGTGGGGCGGGGTGGCAACCTATCACAGGGAACAATCACACTACAGACAATTTAGAGATGCCAATCAGCCTACAGCATGTGTTTAGACGGGGAGGAAACCAGAGGACCCTGAGGAAACCCTTAAGCACTGGGAAAACATGCAAAGTCAGTGCACACTATTATTATTAGTAGTAGTAGTAGTAGTAGTAGTAGTAGTAGTAGTAGTAGTAGTACTAATATTATTACAGGAACATGATGAACACTACAGTGGACAATGTTTAAGTTTTAACCAGTGTATAAAAGTTGTGGCTCTTGTGGTTCAGAATACTTTGTCTATAGCAACAGGCTTCACGTCAAACTATCAACACGGGCAACGTGGGATTTTTTATATAGTTATATAGTGTCTGTGATCACTGTGGTTACCTTAAGTGAACTGTCAATGAAGCTGGTGGGCTGCCCAATGTGGTTTTTCCCTGTGTTGTTCGAAATTTCCCTCCATTTCTCTTCACACTTCGCACTGTGACCTGACCTGGGCCTGAGAAAGACACACAATAACATGAGTATACCATGAGTCACACACACACACATTCTTACAATCTGAGACATCTGCACAAATACGCCACCAGAAACACAAAAACACTGAATCATAAATCTGTTATCATTAGAGTTCTCAAAATACGTTTCAGATCCCCTTACACAAGCAAAGAATGTGATAGGAAATGTCAGTAAACAGACTAATCAAGTTTAACAAGACAAGAGGAAAACAACAGAAAAACAAAATAAACAAAAATAAAAGGCAAAAAGGTTAATCAAGACAGTGTGAACAATGAAAAACTGGAAATATTTAAAGGCTTACTTATTGACATACAGGTCACACAACATAGTACAAAAATATCCCTCATTTCAGATGCGGTCATTGTGACACGGTTGTTTTTTGATCAGTGATACAAGGATGTTTTAAATTTGAAGAAATCTGTTTTTAGAACAACAGGAAGTTGTAATGAGGAGGGAGGAAGCAGCCAAAGGTGAAGTCTGAAGATAAGGCTTGCGTGATGTCCGAATGAAAATGTTCAGCACGCAGTCACGAGATCGCCGGAGTAGCTTTATTTCAATCATGACACGGCGAGCAATGTATTGAGTGACTCAACACTCACAGGACCTCAGTTATTGTGCAATTATTGTAGAGTTTTCTTAGAACTTCATAGATAACAAAAACAGGTACATAAAAAAAACCTCCCTGCACATGCACACACACCATTGACGTTTTCTTAGAAAATAAAACTTTCCCACTTATAGCATGTCTGTTGCATAAAACTGGACAGGACTGGAATTTTAAAACCACTGAGAAAAACAGAGTATGTGAACACCATTTTTTTAACCACTGCACTGCATTGTGTAGTGTCTGAATCACATCCTCTTATCTTCTAGAGGCTGGAGTTCACACCCATTGTCTCAGATCTGTTTTTCATCAACACTCAGTGTACCTCAGCATAACACTTTAACACATCAGCCAGTACATGCTTTTTTATAGAAACAACAACATCTATATCTATGCATAAAATACACATAAAAATAAGTAGCACTGCACCACTAGGACTTTTTTCTTTTCTTTTTCTTTCTAGCACAATTCAATCATGTGAACAATATTTGAGCTCTGATCTGCCGAGCCGTGGACTACACAAGACCTCTCAAGGTGTGCATCAAACAATAGCAGCTGTCCTGTAAGTTGTGAAGTGAAGCCTCCATGGATCAGACTTGTTTGTCCAGCACATCCCATAGATGCTCAATCAGACTGATATCTGGGAAAATTTGGAGGCCAACAAAGTCAACACTGTGATCAACTCTTTGTCATGTTTGTCATGTTGTCAAGTATTCCTGAACAGGTTCTGCACTATGGCAGGGATCACCAGGGAATACTGTTGCCAGGAAGGGGTGTAACCTTATTTAGGTAGGTAGTACATAAAATAACATCCAAATGAATGCCAGGCTTTCCCCGGGTTTCCCAGAGCAGCGCATTACATAGTCAGAGCATAACACTGTCTACACCAGTTGCTCCATGGTCAAGTTCTGATGTCCATTGAAGGCACCTTCAGTGGGGTACAAGGGTCAGAATGGTTACTCTGCATCTATGCAGCTCCACAAACCACATCCGCAAGCTGTGATGTTCTGTGGTGTTCTGACACCTTTCTAACAGAGCCAGCATTAACTTTTTCAGCAATTCTTTTTCAGCAAGTTTTTCTCTGAGAGCAGACCAGAAGAACTAGCTTTTGCTCCCAACTTGCATCAATGAGCTTTGGGCATCCATGACCATGATGCTGGTTCACCAGGTCTTCATCCTTGGAGCACTTTTGTTAGGTACTAACCACTGCACACCACTGCTGTTTTGTAGAAGTTCTGACCCAGTCATCTAGCCATCAAATTTGGCCCTTGTCAAAGTAACTCAGATTCTTAGGCTTTCCCATTTTTCCTGCTTCCATAACACAAATTCAAGAACTTACTGCTCACTAAAATATATCCCACCCCTTGATATGTGCCAATGTAACAAGCTAATCTCTTTAAGAATTCATTGGTGTCCAAATGGACATTAAGAAACACTGTAAAGTATTAATTCAACACTGAGGATTTTGCTGTGTACACAGAAGCATTGACTTTCCAGGGAAAAACCGTGTTAGTGCAAATTCATCTAAAGTGTCTTGTTATCATTCATTATTCTTGGTAAATGAGATTGGATTGTCCAAGCAGATGACATATAGACTTACTGATATTTAGTTGGACAGTCCTCAATGGGCATCCACTGCCAGTGGATAGAAACAGGACTGGAGCCACCGAAAGCAGTGCAGGTGAGAGTGGGGCTGCTGCCATACATGTGAACATTTCGATCAATGGGCACCTCCTTCTCAAAGATCTTAGGATGAGCTGTGGGCAAAGATACAGAGAATATGAGAAAAGAAAAGAAAAGAAAAGAAAAGAAAAGAAAAGACTGATGATAGAAACATTACCATTGACCAGTAGCTGAAATGTACGGCTGTGCACTTCTCGGGTGATTTTATTGGTCATGACCACGGTGTAATTCCCAGCATCTTTTTCTGTGACTTCATATATAGTGAGAGAATCTCTGGATGGTTTTATCCTGTATTCTTCACTGGTGATGGATCGGCCATTTTTTAACCTGTTCCAACAAGAGTGTTGTTTATTTTAGTACAGCATTTTGATCAATTAAGATCAAAGATCCTTAAAAAGAGCAATAAAAATAAAGATGGAAAGAATGTAATTTGCTATTGCTTTTTACATTTTTTAAACTTTATAAGCCGTAATAAAGACAAATTTGATTTTTTTGTTATTGTTGTTATTGTCTGCTGTAAACATCCTTAAAAAACCTGATCTGCCAATATGTTCTATTTATTTCAGCAAATTAAAGAATTCATTTAAAAAAAAAAAAAAAAATACATTTTGGTACACATTGCTACACCAACAGATTAAGATATGACAAAGCATGTTACTATCATAATATTATAGTATAAAGCTATTCAACTGCAATATGATCAACGCTAATGAAATTAAAAAAATGACCCTGATGCTCATACTCATTACATTTAAGACATTTGGCAGATGTCATTATCCTGAGCTACTTATATTTATCTCATTTATACAAAAGAGCAGTTGAGGATTAAAGGCTTTGCTGGAGGTTGGTGGAGCTGGGATTTAAACTCACAACTTTCTGGTTTTAGCATCACCACACAAGACCCTTTGTACATATATAGCACTGCATGACACTAAAATATACATTTCTGTAAGAGAAACGATTTATAATCACTCTATCTTGTGTTTCCGTTTGAGTCTAGATCCTCTCAAGTTTTTTTCCTCATGTTGTCTTTCCTTCCATCATGAGTTTTTCCTTTCCATCATCACCTCTCGGTTTTCTCATCGGGACAAACTTAAGACTATATATGGATTACTGAAAAACTTCAATGTGACAATGTCCTTTCTTAAAAGTGCTAAAAAAAATATCAAACTGAATTGAATTGAATTTGTCCCTACTCTGAACCCTAACAGCCCTAACATTCACACACACACACATAGATATACATACACACACACACACACACACACACACAATGCATATGATCTTGTAACTCACCACTTTGCATTAGGTTCTGGATAAGCATAGTATTTAACAGGGATTTTTGCTTCTCGTTGACCTTTTTTTACATCCAGAGTTTGAAATGACTGATCATGGAGCACTAGGAAAGGCTTTTCTGCAATACAACAATAAGATTTATCAATCATATGACAAGAAAACTGAACAATAGTCAACTTCACATCCAACCTCAAAAGGAAAGAAAAACATTAAATCAAGCTGCACTGTGTGGTTGTGCCAGAAGAACACCAGAAAATACCTTCCTGGGATGTTTTTCATTTTCATTCCATATTCATTTCTGTTTCAACCTGCTTCATTCATTCATTCATTCATTCATTCATTGTCTGCCGCTTATCCAAACTACACTCGGGTCACGGGGAGCCTGTGCCTATCTCAGGCGTCATAGGGCATCAAGGCAGGATACACCCTGGACGGAGTGCCAACCCATCGCAGGGCACACACACACACTCATTCACTCACGCAATCACACACTCATTCACTCACGCAATCACACACTACGGACAATTTAGAGATGCCAATCAACCTACCATGCATGTCTTTGGACTGGGGGAGGAAACCCCCGAGGCACGGGGAGAACATGCAAACTCCACACACGGCAGAGGCGGGAATCGAACCCCCAACCCTGGAGGTGTGAGGCAAACGTGCTAACCACTAAGCCACCGTGCCCCCCGCCTGCTTCATATACAATAATAAAACAATATGGCTTTATGACCAGCTTGTTTACCAGATCATAAACTCCAGGGATAAACAGAGATTACACCCTAAACCTAATCCTGAAACATTGTGTAGATATTCTTTTAGATTAGCTTAAATCTAAATCTGATGAAATCCTTCGGAGGAAGAAGGAGGCCTGAAGTCATTTAGTCTATTCTATAATGTATTACAGTCTCTAATTTTTCTCAGTCAGCAAGTTGAACCTTAACTCTGCAACTAGCTTATAAATCAGTTGTACTTTGTTGCATTTGGTGAGTTGCTGTAGATTAGATTCAGTACAGCATTTCTTTAAATGATATATATATATGTATATGTATATATATATATATACAATATGTTAGAGGTATTTTAAAGATGTTAAAGCTTACTTATATATATAAGTAAGCTTTAACATCTTTAAAATACCTCTAACATATTGTTATTTCTTCTTAAATCTAGCACAAGCTTTAAGGAAAAGAGATTTTCTGCTTTGTCCTGTTAAGAGACAAACTTCATGATTTCAAGTTACATTTCAAAGAGGAAGCTGAGCTGGCTCACCATAAACTATAAGGCTTGTATGGCTACTTTTGACCATCTTACTGCTGGACGCTGTGCACACATATTCCCCTGTGTCATTGATTGTAACATTCTCCAAAATCAGTGTGTTTGTCAGTTCCAGAGAGTCAAACAACTTCCTTTTGTGTGGCTTAGTCTTATAAGGTCTTCGTGTGGCTTGGTTGGGATTTCTCTACCAGGACAGAAAATGTAAAAAATTAAACATAATGAAATGTATATATTTATAATATATATATATATATATATATATATATATATATATATATATATATAATTAGACATGCATATATCTGTGATGCTAATATTGTATCATGACTTAGATTAAACGTTATGTTATTGAGAATCTATATGTACACTCTGATATATAGTATAGTATACAGGCTTGTATGTTTACTGATCTCCACTAGACACAATCCCTACACACTCACCTTGTCCTGAGGGAAAGTCCACTGGAAGTCCAGGGCAACATTAAGTTCTGTGACTGCAGTGCAGTTGAACTCCACCTTCTCCCCAACCGCCCGCTTCTCTTGCACAGGATTCACTCTAAGGTCATAGATTTTAGTTCCTGAGGAAGAGAAGGGAGGGAGGTATTGTTCTTGTGTGAGTAAACCTTAAACAGCAACTTCTCAACGCAGTAGGATCGCCAAATGTTCCAGTTCCCAAACATTTTAGGGAATACAAGCAGGCTTTCTGTTCTGGGGTTTTGTTAAATTGTTATAGAATCACTCAGGCATATGTGTATGCTTATAGTGTACATTATCCACTAAAGTGTGTGACATATGGTAGTGTTATTTTACGTTACGTTAGTAGTTATAGGTAGGTTTACATGGTAAATAACAGAAGTGTATTGTGGACCAGAGGCACTTTATTTACGCAGAGAGACAAAAAATCTGTGTAAATCTGAGTGGATACAATTTAACTTGTCAGTTTGTCATTTTACAGTAAGCGTGTACGGCAATGCCACAATAGTACAATGACTTTATCGGTTTTATCTGTATCTTTTTGCTCCAAATATTTGTAGCTTTATTCTGGATTTGAACCGGAAGTTGGTGTGGTCTGTACCAGAAATGATGGGGGTTTTTCGTGAACCCTATGTAAATAGAACCATTGAAATTTCACTAAAAAAACAAGGTTTCTAGAAAAAGAGGTTTTCCATTCTGAAATGTGAAAGATCAATTAATTCAACTCCTTAACAGTTTCTCAACTTCAGCTCCATTTGATTCACCCCAACCAAATGTGAACCGAGTTAGATTTTTATCCAATTCTTCAGAATTAACAACAACAGATTTACTAGTTGTTATCTTTCAAATATTGAATCTACTACAAAGACCATATCAGAATCTACAACAAAGCTGGGATGCAGTGCTGCTGTGAGTCAAAACGAGGTTCCTTAAATGCATTACATTATAATAAATTTTTTCTTTTAACAACACTGAAAAATCTTCATTTAAGAATGACAAAAAAGCATGCATTTTAAATGTACTGATTTACATTTTTAATTAATTAAATGATAATATTTTGGAGACAGATATCCTGCTCTGCACACAGCATGTGATGCATACAAATAAAAGCATATTACTTTTGTGAATTTTCAGGCCAGTTTATACAGAAATGTGATTATTAAGGCAATGTTTATCTCAGGCTACTGGCTCCAAAACAAAAAGAAAAAAATTCCTATTCGTATCTGTAAGCCTATTTGTATCTGCTTAGAATTCATCATCTGTTCAATCCAGATGTTTTCATATTCAGTTGCATCCTTAAGAGGCTGAAATGCACTGCTGGCTTTCTAAAGAAAAAATAAATATATAAGCATATCTCTTATTGTATTCGTTTAGATCACCTGTTCAATCTGTTCACCTTCAAAATTTCTTGTTCCCCCAAAGAAATTTTATGTCAGGTCAAAGCAAAGTATTTTTAACAGTAATGTTTCATAACTAATGTCAGCTTTGGAAAACTAGGGCAGAATTTGAGCAGTTAATTTGAGCGGTACTAGTCACAACAAATTCAGATTTGATTACACCGCTGGTAACCAGGAAGACTTTATTATTGCTGGTAAACTCATGCATTAATAGTTGCCAGATTATTTGGAACAGTGAAATGCTTGAAAGTGGCTTTTAATAGCATGTGAGACTTTAGAGAGCTTTTTGGAAATCCACCGGAAATTAAATTCTGATGGAAAAATGTCTGATCACTGTGACTAAATAAATAAATAACATAAATTAAAGTTTTGCTTTTACAAAGATCAGTGTATTCCTCCTTACCTATGACAGCCAGAACGTAGGCCATGGACTGGAAGGTTTCATTCTGGATGTGAGTTTGGCAGTAGCCTACACCAGCATAGCTAATCACATGACTCGGGAGCACGAAACCTCTTCTGCTGTCCCAGAACAAGTCCTTTCCATCAGGTACTACTTCCTTCATTGGATATTTCTGTTAAAATCAAAATACCATGAGATTTACTTTGTATCTTACATCCAGGTAATATCCATAGACCCCAGTCTTGGTTAAGTTTGTGTCCAGAATGCAAATTATTAAATCATTTGACATGACATACAACGGATATGAAATATCTACGCACCTCTGTTAAAATACCAGGTTTTTGTGATGTAAAAAATTCAACCAAGATAAATCATATGTCCAATATACACAAATTAAGAAATACAAATACGATAATCTAGTTGCATTAGTATGCACAGCCCTAAACTAATCATTTGTTGAAGCTCCTTTTGATTTTATTACACCACTGTTTTTGGGTAAGAGTCGTTTTTGGGTACAATGATCTTCTAATTTTTTAATCATTCCTTTGTTGATTTTGATGTAAGCTTTGGGTCACTGTCATGCTGAAAGGTGAAATACCTTCATTTTCAGCTTACTAGCAGACATCCCTAGAATCGACTGATATTTGTATATAATCTTGATTCCCTCTGCCTTCCCTCTGCCTTGAAAACAGCCCCATGCAAGCATGATGCTACCACCACCCTGCTGCATCATGGATCTGGTGTTCTTTTGGTGATTGTGGAATTATTGTACCTTTTGGAATTGCTCATCAGACCATAACATATTTTGACACATGGTTGGAGTGATATGGTTGAGCTAGGATGTTTTTTTTGTGAAAAATTGCTTTCGTCTAGCCGCGCAGCCCCAAAGCCCAGACATGTACAGAATATAAGAGATTGCTGTTACATGAAGAGAGTAATCAGTACAGATGTTCCTTCAGCTCCTTTAATGTTCCTGCAGGTCTCTTGGCAGCCTCCCTGGTAAGTTTTTGCCTCAATCGTTCATGAATTTTTGAGGGATGTCCTGTTCTTGGTAATGTTACTGTGATGTTCCATCTTCTCTATTTGTTTCACAGTACTTCTAATGTTTCAGAAATTCTTTTATACCCCTCTTCTGATCAAAAAGTGACTTTATGGACAATAGCTTCAGCGGTCAGATGAAACCAAGCAGATGTGAATAAAATCATGTAAAAGCTGCCCTTTATTTGGAGTTAATCAAAGCAATTTCATTGATGACAGCTGTATAATAATTACATTTTTTAAACATGAGATTAAACGTGATTGGTTTATTCTGAACACAGCAGCAGCCCTAATTATAAAATGGGGTGCACAAACTTATGCAACCAGGTTATTTTCAGTTTTTATTTTTCTTATTTTTCCAAAAGTTTTTTTGGTGGTTTTTATATGTTGTAATTTCACGGTGAGGGTGGAAAAAGTTCTAATGTGAATTATCTTGCTTTAATTTTTCTATATCATGAAAACCAGCCTGTTTTCATCAAGGGTGTGTAGTCTTGGTACTAGATTGATTATTACTGATAATGTGGAAAAGTGTTTCTGTGCTCACTGCAGTGTGTTGAGTCTTCTAGCTGACATGGCAGGCACAATTTTCTTTTTTCCTTTTCCCAAAATATAAACACACAAAACTGATCAAAACTCCCTCACAATGTACAGAGTGACGTTGAGGTCCTCCAAGGAGCCCAGGCAGGGAATGACCACTTGCTCTTCTTCTCGAATAAACACCACATCAAATTCTTGTGATAACTGGAGAAACGGCATGCGGTAGTCTGGAGACAGGAAAGAATTTATTTATCTATTCATGTAATTTTACTCTTGTGGTCCGTTTTGAATTGTCTTGTCTTGGTGTTGCATTAAGGTTTTAATGAACTTAGAGAAACGTCACATTTCTCTCTGTCAGCTAGGTTAAAGGCAACAGGATGTGGGAGCATGGAATTGTATGCCTCTCACAGGAAAAAGGGCATAGAGGTAACAGAGGACATGCATGTACAGAGGTCACACTAGAGGATCAGACAGGAAGTGTGCTAAGGCCTGATATTTAAAAATACTTGTAAAGAAATCATTTCAGTCAGCAGAGCTCTAACAGAAACCAACGCTAAAACACACCTGAATAAAACAATATCATACTTACGATACTTATGATATTATGAAAAATTTCAGGAATGCTACCTTGTTCTGTATAAAAAACAAAAACACCAAGAGGAACTCACCTTGCACAAAGACATACACTGACACAGAGGTCTTCCCTTCCTCCATAGACAGGTTTCTGTAGTAACAGCGATACTCTCCGGTCTCATTTCCCATTGCCCTAGTGAGTGTGATGGTGCTACAGAACAGTCCATCTCCACTACAGTCTGTCGATACAATCCTGCTTTCAGTGCCGCTCCGGTTGTAAGGAGTATACCATTCCAAAATCTGACGTCCTCTATAAGACAGAATTACAAAAACACTTCCTCAGTCCCTGCATTTTTTATTGTTTAATTAAGGGATTTAGCTCACTAAAGTAGTTTAATATTTGGACATGTCTAAGGACTGCTTAAGGATTTCAGGTTTAATTTAAGAATTTGTCACAAATGCAATTTAAATTTTAAAACACTTCATTACTGTGATATAAATTATGTCACTTCCACTTTATTATCTTCCTTTAATAGCATCATCACATCTGCTGACTGCATTCACCTCCTGTATTACTGTAGTGCTTTCTTACCTGCAGGTAATCTCCAACGTTTCAGATGTGTTGATTTTGTATGTCTTATCTGTGATGTTCAGCACCGGAGGGTCAGGAACAAACCTGTGCTCCCTCGCTGGAAACAGAAAATATTGCAAAAGTTTTATTCATGAAATAAACATCATGCAGTCGTTAGATTAATGATTGAGCTTAAAGCTTAGGTTAGCAATTCATAATTACGCTGGATTACTGTTAGGCTTTAGGATTTTTTGAGTTCATTGTGCATGAAAATAAATCTGATCTCTAATTCATTATCACAGTATAGTGAGAAAAGCAGTTTCACACTTTGGCGGAGAAAAAAAAAATCCTAGAAAACCCAAAACGTACTGTATATGAACGTAATTGGCTATTTATTCTCATAACAGAAAATAATGTTGGACAAGATAATCAGCATTAATTTACTTAGTCAATCAAGATCAAATGGCATTGAATTAATACTACTACTACTACTTTTCTAATAATAATAATAATAATAATAATAATAATAATAATAATAGTAGTAGTAATAATAATGGCCCAGCTGATTTGAGATCAGCACACTTTGAGTAAGTCAGGAACATAGAGTACAAGTTCTGAGGCTATTTTTCCACTGGAACAGCAGCACAGCGGTCTGTGTCAAAACAGGAAACTTGGGCAGATGGGCCTGAATGGCCCCACACTCCAAGCCCTGAGGTGGGGTTCCTGCTCCAGAGGAACCAGGGCAAGGGACACACATACACACACACTAACAGAGGCCCAGAGTTATAATGTACACACCCTGTTGAGTCATGCTAACGCAATTTGATTTGAGATACGTCAAGATCTGATCTCTGAAATGCTGGGAACTAATATTTTAAATGTAAAGCAATGGCATCACAGGATCACACTGACCATACCCAGGCAATACAGGATAAGCTGGGTGGGAATGATGAAATTTGAATAGGTGGAAAATAGATGTCAAATAATAAACACAGGGTATAATAAATAGATGTATAAACATAAATAAGTCTGGGGGGGGGGGGATCAAAACAAAAACAAATCTTGTGATGTCATAACAATTTAGGCCCTAATAGGCTGACTACTGATTACTATACATGACTGAAAGACACAAAAAGACTCAAAAGTTGCCTGTGATTTAACACACTTAAGCGTACAAGGCTGACAGTCGCGCCTTTCCTGAGCTGATTGCAATTAGAATAACAGGAAAGAGAGAAGAACAGATATATTTAGAAGACCAAAAGTCCATTTTAGTGGATTACAAAACAAAACCTACAACACAACATAATATAAAACACATAACTTTTATTATTATCAATAATAAGGAACATTCAATTGTTGAGCTAAAAATATTTATTTCAGTTTATTTCTTAAGATAGGTGGTACACCACATAGAAGTACATGTTTATGTCTATTTTTTATAAATTAGTTTACCTGTCACCCAGCAGACTCCAGAAATAAAGCCAATGAGAGAAAGAAGTGGAAAGGTCTTCGCCATGGTGCGACAGTAAAGCCGGATTGTCCCCACATCAAACCAAATGCTCCCACGGGACAGCAACACCTCAACTGTGCATCACTGCCTTGTAGAGTCCCTCAGTGTGATCCAGAAAATTCATAAACAGGGCGAAAAGTTTCAAAGCAAACAGATTTTACGGTGTATCCACTGAGAGAAACCTGAGGGAAAAGTGTCTCGCGCAGAATGAAAGCAGCAGCAAGAATGAGAGGCAAGAGGAAAGAGGACAAAATGGGAGGAAGACAAACTGAGAGACTGAGGGAGGGGCACAACGGAGACCTAGCCACTCACTCAAACCTGAGGACAGCAGGCATGGAGCAAACGTGTAATAAAACAACAAGGAGTCCCAAACCTGTGTCCTTACTCTGAAATATTCTTAATTTATGTAAAAACGCAAACATAAAACCAGCACCTCAATCCCTTCGAGCGAATTATGATTAATGATTCATTTAACATCATAAAATTCAACCAGAAATGCACTGCTGCATACAAGATTTGACTATGTATTTAATAATTGCAACAGAACGAGTATGCCTATTAAAGTGGCCTTAGAGAGCGTTATTGTAATTTTCTCTCACAATGTATCTAATGTAAACTCAACTTTTTTTATTTTGATTGAATCATTATAATACCAAGGCTGATGGATTTTTTATAAAAAATTAATGCAAAGACTTTATACCAAAAAGGCAATAACAGAGCCATATATTCATAAACTACGCAGTAGTGGCTCAAGTGGTTATGGGTCTGGGTTGTTGCTCAGAAGATTAGGGTTCAAGCCCCATCACTGCCAAGATGTTGGTGTTGGGCCCCTGAGCATGGCCCCTTAACCCTCCTTGCTTTAAGGGTGCTGTATCCTGTGCTCTGACCCCAACTTCCTCAGCTGGGGTATGTGAAGAAAAGAATTTCACTGTGCTGTAATTTATGTGTGATAATAATAAAGGCTTTTTCTTCTTCGCTAAAATAGAAGCATGTAAGTATAGTCCATCTATCTATCCATCCATTTTTTATAGCTCTTTTCCTACACAGGGTCACAGAGAACCTGGAGCTTATTCCAAGGCACTCTGGGCAGGGCTCACCCTAGATGGGTTGATGTAAGTATAGTTTTTCTAAATATTCATAGCTTCACATTCATTTAGTGCCACAGACCTCTCATACCATGTACTTCAAAAGTATTCAATGCAAATGGATTGCTGTCTTTCAGTGAATTACAGTAAAGGCAAAATTCATTATGTGTCAGCAATAGAAAGAAAAACAAAAACTGTTGTTTGTATAAGTACTCAACGCTCCAGTGTCCTGAACAGGAGTGACAATGAGGACTAAGGAGCATTCTAAGCTCCATCACACCACCTTGAGGGCCATTCCTCAAAAGCTGAGCATAAAAAAGACAGATTGATGAGAGAAGTCAGGATGAGGCCAACAATCAGTCTGAAGGAGCTGCAGAGATTAGTGAAGACAGTACAAGAGGGCAGCTAGAAAGAAACCATCGCAAAAGAAGAGCCACATGAAAGCATGAGAGTGACTCGGTGAAGATGTATTGGGTTTTATAATCTCACCATTCAACATGGTCCTATATACTCAGCTAAAGAAATGCAGGATTGGTTAAAAACAAAAAAGGTGAATGTTCTACAGTAGTGAAGTTTAAGCCTATTGAGAATCGGTTTGAAAACTGCAGTCAACAAACAACATCCAACAAACCTAAAGAACCTGGAGCAATTAGAAGTGAGTGAAAATCCCACACTGTACAGAGCTGTCAGGAATTTACCCCAAACAGATTTAAAGCCCTTATTGCAGGGGTTAAATGCTAATGCAAGCAACATTTTCATTTTTATTTGCTCTGCTTTTATTTGATCTGTTGATAAATGATGAGTAAATATTTTAAGAGCATGTTGATTTGTAGTAAAAAAAAATAATAATAATTAAAAATACTGGTAATCTATAAATAATCAAAGCAATCCGATAACCTTTATGAGAGTTAAGTGCTTTTGCATTAGTAATTCAGGGTAAAAAATAGATTTTGTGTAGAAACAAATTAGTGAAGCAAAATGTTCCCAATAGGAAAATGACACAGTAAATTGTTATATTGTGTATATATAGCAGTATATCTTCTTATATCTTGAATCTATCTAAATTTTTGCTAATTTTGAATGTGCTCATATCGTTCTCCATCAAGGACAACAACAGCATAGAATCTTGGTGTGCCATGATACTGCGCATACTGGCCCGTGTCCTATGGCGGGGTGTGGGGAGGGGGGGGGAGTACAATCATTCTACCTCCACATGTTTCCTGTCCTGGTCACTTCTACTGGGAACCATAGCACCTGCACCTCCTCCCTTACACACTAGAAGAAAAGGAAAAAGAGGGAGCATGCTTCCTATTGCTCTGCTCCAGTCCCTGTGGTGAATATGGAAAAGGTCCCGGCAGGAACATTTTTCATTTCTAACTGTTGTTTTCTCCTTTCTTTGTGTATTTTATACCTTGTGGGCCTCATGACTTGTCCTGAATTTAGACCAAAACAAAGAGTGATGTTGATTCCCTGGCAAGCTCGGAGATCCATTGAAGGATGGGTAATGGGACAAAGAAGAACCAGGCACAAGAACAAGGAATAAAGAGAGGAAAGGGAAGAGAGGGAGCGAGATAGAGGAAAATAAAATGATGGGATATATTTGAAATGAGGTTAAGAGATAAAACAAAGGAATAATAGGCATCTCTGTGTGAGGAAGGGGAAGCAGGATGTTTTTATGTTATGAACTGACTTGTGTCTAAAGACAAATACTTCTCATGGATAAAAGCATACACTTTATATTTCTAATTTGTAAATTTATAAAGAGGTCTAAGATTTTAGTTTATGTCATTAGTGTGAGTGTCACGGCTACCAAGAGCAATTCCCCCCCAGGCCACCAGAGGGCCCCTTACCCTTCGTTTGAACTTTGTTTTCTGTTGTTTGCTCCATTTCCCTTTTGTTTGATCACTTGCTTTCTTTTGTTTCATTAGTCACCCTATGCAAGTTCCTGTGTTTCACTGTTGTTTGTCTAACTTCAACTGATGTCACTTTATGTTTATTGATTCTCATCCATAGCCTTGTCCCTAGTGTTTTTTGTTTGATTTTTTTGCTACTTCAGTTTGTTTTTCATGGTTAGTTTATTCCTTTTACACTGTGGAAATAAATATCTTCATCTTGAATCTGCCTTAACTTCCGTAATCTGACAGCAAGGCTTACTCTAATACTCAGGAGGTGTGGTTAGCGGGGCTGGGAGGTATAAATAGGCTTCCTAACACTTTTATGGGAAAACTAAAATGAATTTGATGTTCTATTTTTGTGGCATCGAGAACAAAACAGCAGAAAAATACATGAATAAAACACAGGCTGGTGCTGATTTCTTTCTAGCCCAGACTGTAGGTTCATACAATGAATGCCAGTCACTTCAAGTGACTACACATGATGAGTGTTAGGTTTTTAGCCAGAGACACTACATAGTGTCTCACTGATGGGTAATACCCAAAACACTGGGTATTAGTATGGAGTTGAACCCACTCATCACCTTGCAGCTCAGTATAGCAGCCTTCACTATTCTGGGAAAGCTTACTACAAGATTTTGAAGTGTGTCCATTGGAATTTTGCCCATTCAGTCAAAACAGGATTACTAAGGTGAGGCAATAAATTGTCTTTGCATGCAACCTTGTATGCCTTTATTTGAACTATGGGGTTGAGCACAAACCCTGAAAAACACCCCCAGACTGTTATTGCCTCCTCCACCAAACCTTTTCTGTTGATACACTTTATTCCAATAGGCAGCTGAACTCAATAATTAGGAGTGGTGTCTACATACTTCTGACATTATAGTGTAATTAATAAATAATTCAATAAATGACTCATAGACTGATGGTAATAAGCTTTTATTTTCAGTAATACATTCATCATCATGATGAATAGGATGATTAGGCAATGATGATAGCAGTGAATCCATATATTTGATCAAAGTGTGCAAGGTGTGTCAGTTCCTGTTCTGTCACCAGAAGAGAGCACTGGAAAGAAAAACAGAAAAAAAAAATTATGGAAAAGTTCTTTAGAGCCAGACAGACATTTTAAAATGTTCCAATTATGTAGTGGAACATTGTGCCCTGTCTCGTGAACCTTACACCACTGTGTAACGGACTGTCCAGTTAAACATCTTCGGGTCTGTAGGGTGTATTATCAGTGATTAGGAGCACAATTTAATGTGACAGTGTATGCTTTTACAGTGCATTTGCATAAATATTCACACACACCCCTTGATTATTTCTACATTTTGTTGTGTTACATTCAACTGAAATGGACTTAACTGTGATTATATTTCACAAATCTACACAAAATAGCTTATAATATTGGGGTAATCAGTATAATAAATTATTTACACATAACATTAAATCCTGTTTGGACTCAAACATTTTGGCCTCAGAATAAAGTGCTACGTTTGGTGGAAACAACATGTCCACTGTGACGAATGGCGGTGGTAGCATCATGGTGTGGATTACATTTGGCCTGTTAGTTGCTCTTCTTTACACAGTTACTGATTTTTGGTGGATGGCCTCCTTTGGGTAGAGTCATACCTTTTAATAATTGAGTTAATGGTCCTCTGTGGGATGCTCAAAATTTCAGATTTTAATAGCCAAACTACTTTTCTAGAACTTTTTCTGGACAGCTTTTGGTTTTCATGATAAATTTGTTAAGGTAACAAAATGCAGGAACAGGGTTATTTATTTAAATAATTATAGTGCAAACAGGGGCATTGGTGGCTCAGTGGTAGGTTTCTCACCTATCATGTGGAAAGCCCGGGTTTGATTCCCAGCCACTGGATGCAGTGCTGGTCCCAAGCCTGGAAAAATGGGAGGGTTGCATCAGGAAGGGCATCCGGCATAAAACCTGTGCCAAGTTGTTGTGCGGACCAGTTGGTCTGCTATGGCGACCCCGAACAGGGAGCAGCCGAAGGCAATGCCATAGTGCGATCACATGAAATGTAAATTGGGCTTTTTTGACTTCTGAAATCCAATCAGTTCCATTGCAAAATGTTGCACGGTTAAAGTAGTACAATGAATACTTCTAAGACATAGTATATGCCAAATCCTGTTATCCAGCTCAAATAAACAACACTGTACAGTCTCTATCATGTTTTAATTCCCATTTGTTCATATCACACTCTCCGTGTGTCACCCAGATGAGGATGGGTTCCCTTTTGAGTCTGGTTCCTCTCAAGGTTTCTTCCTAATACCATCTGAGGGAGTTTTTCCTTGCCACAGTCGCCTGAGTCACCTCAGGCTCGCTCACTAGGGAAAATTTTGTCTAACATCTAGGACTGTTTGTTTGTATGTTTATTGTTTTTTATGTTCTGTAAAGCTGCTTTGAGACAATGCTCCTTGTTAAAAGCGCTATACAAATAAAATTGAATTGAATTGAATTGAATTTGTGGCATGCCTTACTTTTTACAAGCTCCACATAAGCTTAAGAGCCATGATTGCACAATATTCAATGCTCTTAATGATTTTTGCAATGTCCAGTCCAATTAGCATGAATTCTTACAGTTGCAGCAAAATGTAAACACACATCTGAAGCTAGACACTAAAGTAAATGATCCTCTTTCAACAAGATATCCCTTGTACTTAAATTCCCCAAACAAGACGAGAAAGAGCTTAAATCCTGAAAGTGAGAATATTATGCATCCGAGTAGCTGCTTTTATACTGAATATGTTGTAATGAGGACTAACGAGGCCTGAGGGGTTAAACATTTCTATTGCTTTTCATTAATATTCTGTAGGCTGCTCAGTATTATTTACACTATAAATGATTGTAGGTTGAGTTTGCAAATTGCTGATGTTGAAATGAAAGCCTCTTAAGTGTTTTCTGTCTCATGCCTTGGGGGTTCATAGTAGTTTGTGTGTTTTATTACACAGCTGAAAAAACAGTTTGCAGGGATGCTGAAGATGGGCAAAGTACTTAGGTTTCGAAAGGATTTGACCACTGTTGTTTCTGGAGAGACAGAAAGAGGACAAACAAACCGAGAGGAAATGAGAAGTGATGTGTAAAATGTTGATGTGTAACGATTTTAACCAAAAATAAATAAATCTTAGATGCTACATTAGCAGATGCAGAAATTGTTTATAAGCCAAATCTATGGAGACATTCGGTAATTTGCTTTATTTTCAGATGATTTTCATTTTAATCTCATTTTGTTACTGATGTGTAAACATGTCTGCAGTGCTGACTGCTGAAAACTGAAAGCAGTAGGAAAGCTAATATAAATGCATAGTGGGTCTTTTACTGCTATAGTACACACTACATAAAATATGGCAATAGAACCAAATAATAAATCAGTGCAGAGATCCCAAGTGTTACAGTAATAAGAGCAAGAATAAGGAGATGAATTAAAATCACAAATAATGGCGTTTTTAATAACGAAATGAAAGTGGATCTCTGTTGCTGGGATTGAGGCTCTAGTTAAGATAGAGGGAATTATGGATATCTCCAAATAATCTATTTTGGCATCTTTCAGACAGCTGAAGACAAAGAAAAATTTCACCTTCCAGCATGATAACAACCCAAAGCACAAATCCAAGTCAACAAAGAAACAGCCTTAGAAGAAGAAGATCAATGTTTAGGAATGTCACAGTCAGAGTCCAGATCTAAATCCTATCACAAACCTGTTCTGAAGAGGACTAGGTACAGGAGTGTGGACTGATTTGAAAAGGACTAGGTACAGTGGTTCAACTCACAATTTTACAGATCTGGGGTGCAAAGAAGAGAGAAATGAATTGAATGAATGAATGAATGAATGGATGAATGGATGAATGAATGAATGAATGAGGCGGTGGTGTAAGAATGCGTATTGTCCAGAAGATGTCACTATAGAGCTGAGTGTCAAATTCTTCGATAGTCTAAATCAGGGGTCACCAACCTTTTTGAAACTGAGAGCTACTTCATGGGTACTGAGTCATACGAAGGGCTACCAGTTTGATAGGCTCTCCTGAAATAACAAATTTGCTCAGTTTGCCTTTAGTTATACATTATTAATAATGATTAATGATACTCATCTATGTGAAGACACTGATTACGTTAATGATTTCTCACAATAATTATCAACAATGACAACAAGGTGGGAAACAGATATCAATATTCAGCACTTTATTAATCTCAGTAATTGTTAAATTTTCAGATGATCACTTACATCACTACATTTCATAGGAAAAATGTCCCTTTTCACTATGTTGCACCATGTTTATCAATTTATGTAATGTTAAAGAAAAATCAACTTAAATATTTTTAAATAAATCTTGTCACATTTTGGCTTCGGTTGCTTTTTGTGACTTTTTCGCCGGCCTCGTGAAAAAAAGACTGTTGCTCACCCAAAGCTGCCTTTAGTTCACGGGCTTTTTCTGCCCGTAGTGCGCTTCCCGGTGGGTAGTTAGCATGGTAGCTTTTATGACACGTAGTGAAATGTCTCTCCACATTGTGCCGCTTTGACGTCGCCACACTCGCCCCGCAAATGAGACATGCGCAGGTTTCTTTCACAGGTGTAAAAAAGAACTCCTCCTCCCATTCGTTGCGAAAGTGATAAGTTTTCTTTCTTTTTTTTGCCATGTTTTTTATGTTTTTCAATACTGACCTTTGAACTAGAGTAGGTCAGAGGTCACCTAAACTTATCTAAAGTTCATGTATAATGAACATATTTTTAAGATCTTTTTAAATCTATATAAATGCAAGTGTTATTTAAAAAGAATAGTAACAGAATAAAATAAAATTTTAGACGCAGCTCACTAGTGAGTTGTGCTATTTTTAGAACAGGCCTGCGGGCGACTTATGTGGTCCTTGGGGGCGACCTGGTGCCCGCGGGCACCGTGTTGGTGACCCCTGGTCTAAATCATAGGATTTTTAAATTCTGGTCCTGGAATTATCCCTGTCCTAAATATTAGTGTTTCCCCTGCTGTAAAACGCCCACGTCGACCCAGGTATGTTAATTAGCTCATTAGTTGAAACTAGCGCATGCGTAGTTCTCAAGTGAGTTTTTTGGGCTGTAGGGGACAATTAATAATTAAATTATTAAATTGAAATTAAAATTAAATTATTAATTTAAAAAAGTTAATAAAGCAGATTGTTAAGTCTTCTCGTCTATGAATAAACAAAAAGGGTCTTTTTTGGAATGGACTTTTTTTTCCTCCACACATCCGGTTTAGAATCCGGAAGTGAATGAAATCAGGGTAAACAGTACAGTACAGTACAGTACAATGTCGTGTTATTCTGAAGTGTGCAGTTACCAAAAGCAAGCAAATAGTATTTATGTTGAGTTAGTTTCTCTTTAACCTGTTTATTTGGTTCTGAGGGGAATTCAATTCCTGGTAAACCAACCCGGAAATGCGCCATCGACTTTGACTGGTCCATTTTCCCTGGTTTGCAGCTAGTGGTGATTGTCACTTCTCGGAAGACAAAAAAACAAGCTGTCAGTACTCGATCCGAACCGGAAACACGATTTGTACTGCGCATGTGCGGAAACTCAGTGCGAACCTATTATAACAACAGTATTATAAATACCCGATACGAAGCCGTAAATCGTTTCGTCATACTTCATACTTTAAGTTTTGTTAGCTATTGCGGAAATTGCAGACTTTTTTTAGTTTATTATAGCTTTGACCCAATTTGTGTAGCGTTTATGACATATTGAATGTCGTCCCTGATAGACAGAATTCTTATCCAATCACCGTCTTTGATTTCCATGACGTGTCCTAGAATGCGGGAGTCGTCTTCCGAGTAGACCAATCAAATTGGCCCATCAGCTAGCAGGTCTGTGTTAGCGAAAACAGCGGCTTCGGTGAACATGAACACAGCTAGCGAGTTAGCCGCTTAGGCGCTTGCCTGAAGAAGTTATACCCTTTTATGAATTTGCTTCCTGTCACATAATTGTTGCGTTGGTCAGTTTTTTGTAAAATGCCTCCCCGGGCCGTTTCTCGGCCTGCTGAGGTGAAGTTGTTGTTTGTGCTTTTGTTGGTGAGTGTGCTGAGTGCAGGAAGAGTCTCAGGCATTCAAGAGGAGAACAAACTAGCTGAAGTGCAGCAGCCCGCTGAGGTAACCTTAACTCTTTAACGTCAAATACACCTCTCTAAACCTGCTCACTTTAATGTCCTGACTAGTTCAGTTTCCAATACAGAGGATAGACTTGCTGTTTGTTTGTTTTTTTTATTCTTTAAAATAATCTAGCCGGCTAGCTGTTTAACTACATTCAAACAGGCCGAGTTTCTCCATTACCTTCTGTTCGCTTGTCTTGTTTTCTCTTCTTGTGGTCCTTTCAGTATATTTTATAAACATTATCTCCCTCTTTGGACATTGTGTACAATTAGACACATCATATTTATTTATTTTTTTTGAGCCATTAAAGTTTTTTTTTTAATTCATTTCTATATCATCCAAAAACACCAAAATGTTGATTTTAAAAGAATTAACAGTGGGTCAAAAAAGTTCAAAACGTTGTACTTGTGCAAATGATTGAGATTTGAATGAAACCCACACACATCATTTTCAGTGATCAGTCAGAAATACTGTTATTGTCATTTGTATAATTATTAATAACAATAAATCAGGATCTTTTGTTACTTCAACCTCTCACTGGCTTTAAAGATCTGAAACGCAGCAGTAAAACACATGGACGTGGCATGTCTAAAAGGACAAACATAACACACTCACTTTATCTCCTTTATATTTAATCTCTAGTCCTGTGATAACGAGATCTAATATTCCTGCAGGACACTTTTATTGTGGCCTGCGTACATGATATGTAACTTTGTCTCTGTACAGAAAGCTCCGACTGGCCAACCTGCAGCTCCAGCCATCAGTCCAGATGAGCCGAGTAAAGGCAACTTGGGATTTATCCATGCGTTTGTGGCGGCAATTTCGGTCATCATCGTGTCCGAGCTTGGAGATAAGACCTTCTTCATCGCCGCCATTATGGCCATGCGCTATAACCGTCTCACTGTCTTGGCAGGAGCCATGCTGGCTCTGGGTCTTATGACCTGCCTGTCAGGTAGCATAACATCAAGCATTTCTTTGTTGTTGTGTGACTGAGTTTGAGCGAAAGGCTTGAGGAGTCAGTACTGCTATTTTCAAACAGCCTGTTTGGCTTATAATGCAGTGACGGCCACCACGTGAAATAAAAAAGTAATAACAGCATTGTTTTATTTACAGAGCACTGTTCCCCAAACATACAGTCACGTTACAAATTCAGTCATCATGATCAAGTTACATGCACAAAACTGAAATAACAATAACCAAATAACTCTGTACGGTCTCTGCAGAATACAGGAATAACAAATCTAATGCAAATAACCTAAAGCGAGAGACTGCTGATGGATGTGATGAGTAAATTAGACTGCAGCAGAGAGAAGGTGATGCGATTGTGAAGGGAGGAAGACGTTTGTAGGCTGCTGAGTTTTAGTGCTGCAATGCTTGCATGATTGAAGGATATGAGAGCATGAAGGAAGTGTGCACAAATAGAGCAGGTCCCAATAGTCAGGAACCAACCAGCATTTAAACTACATCTACATGATTTTGTATGCATTATTTATTTACTATTTTCATCTTTGTATTTTCTTTACAGGTGAGATGGTATTAACGTTGTTTAAAAAGGTAGTGGTAGCATTGCTTGGTACTGTCATTGGTTCCTGACGTTTTGGACACGCTGCAGATTTGGCTATTGAAGGCAATTTCCCCTCAGGCCTAAATTTACATCCGTCTTTAGTTGATGGACTGGAGCAATTGAGCTACAGTTTTTTCATTGAAAGCAGCACTGGATACTTGTTTTTTTGCCTGCTGCAGAAGTCCTACAGCTTCAGTCTCACCTGACAGTTTGATTAAAGAACTTTTTTTTTTTTTTTTAAACCAAATACAGATTGGCAGCTGTTAAAGCTGAAATATCCTGAGTCATAACAGGAACTAGTGTGCTTCGTTTGAAAAACTGCCAACATTAGCTTCAGGTCAGGCCTCATCACACCACTTCAGTCTAGATTATTTTCCTCTATCAGCACACCATGTCTTTTTTTGTGTGTGTGTAAGAATTGAAAATTGAATCATTGCTTATATTATTGCACTTTATTGTCTGTGAAAAGATTGCTAAAGCTATACTTTGTGGGCTTGAGAGTGTACAGTGTGTTTGCAGGGGCTGCAGAGTGAAATAACGATAAAACAGCAGTACTATCTAACGTGAACTTTTTATCTGCATCTTCTGCACCCATCAGTCCTCTTTGGTTACGCCACCACCATTATCCCACGGATCTACACCTACTACATCTCCACAGCGCTGTTTGCCATCTTTGGCGTACGGATGCTGAGAGAGGGGCTGAGGATGAGTGCTGATGAAGGCCAAGAGGAGCTTGAAGAGGTGCAGGCTGAGATTAAGAAGAAAGATGAGGAGGTGAGTTCACCGGCTGAACAAAATCGTGTTCTTGATGTGAACTGAAATAGAGCGATGTTTTAATCACCTCACCCGGTGTGTTGACTTCCAGCTTCAGCGTTATAAACTGGCCAACGGGGCTCCTGATGTAGAGGCAGGGACAGCGGCGGCCATGTCTCCTCCGAGGAA
Source organism: Hemibagrus guttatus (assembly GCA_033459395.1). Lineage (NCBI taxonomy): Eukaryota > Metazoa > Chordata > Actinopteri > Siluriformes > Bagridae > Hemibagrus > Hemibagrus guttatus. Next base: position 2,925,351 of record JAUCMX010000019.1, read on the forward strand.
GTGGCATATTATCTCGCCCATCTTCATCCAGGCACTCACACTCACTTTCCTCGCTGAGTGGGGGGACCGCTCTCAGCTCGCTACCATCGTCCTGGCTGCACGGGAGGTCAGCAATCTTACAAACACACGCACGCACGCGCACACACACACGCTCAGCTTTACTGCATACAAGAGTGTGTTTATGGGAATTTTTGACCATGCCTCTAGAAGTGCATTTCTGAGGTCAGACACTGATGTTGAACGAGGCTCGCAGTCTCTGCTCTAATTCATCCCAAAGGTGTTCTATGGGGTTGAGGTCAGGACTCTGTGCAGGCCAGTTAAGTTCCTCCACACCAAACTCACTCATCCATGTCTTTATGGACCTTTCTTTGTGCACTGGTGTGCAGTCATGTTGGAACAGGAAGGGGTCATCCCCAAACTGTTCCCACAAAGTTGGGACAATAACCTGACATACCACACTCGTTTTCGGTTGAAAGCTTGAACATCTAGCAAAGCAATATATTCTGATTGGTCTGATTCGTCACATCAGAACAGTTCCAGTCTGGATCCAGATGCATTGGAGCAATTCTGGTAGATTTTGGTGCTTGATAATTTTCTTTAATTTGTTACCCATGTGTAGTTACAGTCAAGTTCAGTGTAGCAGCTGCACAGATGTTACCTTTTCCAGCACTGCTATTATACCCTACAGCTGAAAAGGAAAACGTTTTCTGTTCTGTTCTGTTATCTGGTGCTCAAAGCCTACTGGATCAAATGACCGTCTTATGCAAACCACATTCACATTATGCGTAAAAATGAGCTAATGCGACTTTCACGTGCAACGACTAAATATAGAATCCTACATTAGATTCCAGTCTCATAACAGATAATGATTCGGATTCTGTTTTATGGAAACCATATTCACACAATGCCAGCACCCAGATCTACATCGGCAGTAGTTTAACTGTATTTTAACCATGAATCTACAATTTATTAACAATAAATGAATGATGGTGTAACGAAGTGTGGATTTGCTAAAATGATAGATGTCAGGATTTCTTTATTATAGCTTTGTCCCTGTTGTTTAGCAGTCAGAACCCTGCAGCACACACATTCCTGTAAATATAGGTATCTGGCTGTGGAAGCAGTGCACCTATGATTTGGAGAAGTAAATGAACAGAAACCGTGTGTATATTTACCTGGGTGATTGTTCTTCAATACTAACTTGTTTGCTGCAGGATCCGTTTGGCGTGGCGGTGGGTGGAACTCTGGGACATTGCCTCTGCACAGGCCTGGCTGTGGTTGGTGGAAGGATGGTTGCTCAGAAGATATCTGTCAGGACTGGTGAGATTATCTGTACATTGTGAATTAATCCATTCAGTGTTGATTTAAAGTAAAAGAGCACTGCAAACTTCTGTGTTTCTTCATTTTTCACAGTTACAATCATCGGTGGAATCGTGTTTCTCGCCTTCGCTTTCTCAGCCCTCTTCATCAAGCCAGATACTGGATTCTGATAAGAGGACATATATTCTGGGCTCAGTCTGTAAATACCAGCTCTGAAGTGCTGTAACCACAAAGGTGGACTGTACACAAAGGCCACTGTTGATTGGTGGTTTGTGTGTGTGTGTGTGTGAGAGAGAAAGCTAAGTGTTACTGTTTAGACCCAGTCACAAATGATGCATTGGTTTTTATTTTTGTTAGTTTTCTTCCTTAGTCATGTGAAGGGTGTCCTTTAAATAACTAATTTCCTTTACTTCTATTTCATGTTCATTATATTTTCTACCATATGGTTTTGTTCTCTTTTCCCCCCATCATGATAAACCCAGAGCTGTGCACGAGCTCGTCAGGCTTCGTGAAAGCTCTGACTCAATCAGGGAACAGCCTCACGCTGCAAATCAGTAATGAGCACATGCAAGGAGCAAGTCCCCAGTTTTAGATTGACACTAATTATGTACATCACCATGTCCTTTCACTCCTGGGATGATTGCCTGTTTTGTAGCAGAATGCAGTGAGTAATCTCACAAACCAGAAGGCTAAGATTTCTTAGAGACTGTTGTACAATTCGGCCATAAACACAGCCAAGAACCACCTACTTTTGATGACTAAGTGCATCCAGCAAAAGTATTTAATAACTTTTGGACTGTATTCCGTTATTAGCTCTTTGTCCGGAAATCTCAGGGTTGTGGTGTTCGAGAGTTTTTCTATTCCAACTAGAGCACAAACGTGTTGTGGGGAAAGATCAGAATGTTGGCACAAACCTTCCAATATCCTGATAGACGTGGCTGGAAAAGTGTACGAAAGATATCCCACACGAACCGGTGGTCATGAACATCTTACTTGTTGCCTGCTTCAGTGTTGGAGCTTCAGTGCAAATCTAAAGCGGCAAAATTCATTCAGGAAATACGTCACGGCAAAGCAGCTCCATTTGGGCATGAAATGAAAACGATTTACATCTGAAGAATTTCTTTTAACCATTTAAGTAAGGAATGTCAACTAGTCCTGTACCTCAGCTGCATCTATTTAAAAAAAAAAACCTCAGTTAAGCTCTCAAGACTTTTTAGTAAATCACTTACTTGGTTTTATTCATTATTAGAGTATTGAGTTTTTTTTCCCCTGGTGTCTCAGTACAGTTTAAGGTGACATTTTTGTCAATATTTGACTGGATTTGTTCATCTGTGAATGGCAAGTAAGTTCACTATTCATTGTGCAGAAGAATTGACTATATAAATTCCTGTAAATAAATTAAACTCTGTCAGTATGACTTTTTATGCTTGCAGATGTCTTGATACTGGATGTAGTGTAAGTGGAATAAGTTGCTAAAGGGGTTTAAATGAAACTGTGTTTTGTAATTTTCACTACAAGGTGAGGTCTAGCATGTTTTAGTGTACACACAGATTTCTTCAAATTTTGCCTACAGAACTGATGGCCTTTGGATTTTAATTTGGACAGTTAAATAAAAGGGGAAAGAAGGCAAACGTCAGGGAATTTGAAACGAATCCAAGCAAAATAAACAAAATCAGCACTGTTCTCTTGATTCACACAAGTTTTAGAAATCACACATCAGATATCAAGTGTTTTATTTACCAAAAATAGTATGGAACACATTTAGAGAACACATGTTGGTGTGAGAGAGACCTTTTTTTAAAATATATGTTTATTTTCAAAATCGAGTAAAGGAGAGCAAACTGCACCATTCGCTTCAAAAGCCTCCGTTATGGTTCTGTTAGCGTGGCTCATCAAATAAACCTCAATGCAGCACCTTTTAACACAGCACACAGCCTTCATCCTCGCCACTGCTCTGCTCAGGTCATGCTGTGGACCGTAATCAAATGCAGAAAAACGTTCAAACCTAATTGAACCGAACAGATTTCATTAAGCTTTCTCCAACCCCTTTAAACCACGTACTGACCAGGTTTATTTCATGAGCCAACCACAAGTGTTCTGCAAAACTAAACAAGACACAAACAAGAAAACACTGAGGAACATCTAGTGTGCATGGTGAAACTACAGAACATTAATTCATTAACCAGATCCTTTTGTGTTAGAGTTTCAAGTACTTCAAGGACTAGTTAAAAAAATAATAAGTGTTCTTTATTTTTACTTGCAGCTCTTTGGATACACTAACAAATGACTTCACACCATTTGAAATTATAGTGAGGGCCAGGAAAATGTTATGGGACGCTCAGCTTTACAGAAAGGTGGCTGACTTGTGAAAGGTGCGTGGAGATCATATTTCAAGTGTTCATTTAGAGAGAAAATGATAGAGAAATAGATAGTAACTGATGTGGGCCTGACTAGCTTGAGGCAGCCATATTTAAATCTCACACACACACACTGCCTCCTGTTCATGCCAGACATTAACTTATCATCACTGTCCTTGATAACTAGTGTTCAGATTCCCAGGAAACCAGTTTGGATGTTTTACTCACTTGAAATGTTGTTAAAGAAAACGTCTACAAATGGAGTGATTGGATGCCAAGTTGTGTAATTAGTGTGGCTGTATAGTAGTAATAATAATAATAAGCGAGAGGCAATCAAGTGTCCATCCTCCCTGACTGGTGTGAAGCTTATTCCAGCATAAAGAAAGTGTTAAATCAGCAGGATGTGGGCTGTAGTCAGATGCCTCTGTATTTATTAGTAATTTAGAATAGGAGGACATGTATATGCTCTACAGCACACCAACACTTTGAGATTTATTCCAACATGAAGCCATGGTAGACATGTCCCCATGAGACACCTTTAACCAAGATGTTCACCAATCTTTGTCATCATGAGTTGTTACGTCATGTTTGATCATATTCAGAAAGTTGAGTGTGGGTGAGTAAGCATTTTCATTTCAGTTGAGCAGGAGCCACACCCGAGTCTATTGAACGACATAGATCAGCTGGTAAAACAGGTGGAATCGGGTGCAGCTCCTGAATATGAATGAAATCCTGCGCTCACTACAGACTTTTCCGGATTAGGTAGGACACTATCTAACTATAGTTGTTCTGGATTAGAGCTGGTTGTTAACTATTCCCCAATTGTGTTGCTTTAAATCAGGAATTTAAAAAAAATTACTAAAAGCAAAAAAATTTATTTTTTGGAGGAAAAAAAAGGACAGCGACTATGTTAATTACTGACATGTTAAAGTATAAATGTCCATACACTATATTGCCAAAGATTTTTGGGACACCCCTCCAGATCATTGAATCCAGGTGGTGTTTTTCAAGGGTTGGGCTTGGCCCCTTAGTTCCAGTGAAAGGAACTCAATGCTTCAGCATACCATGACATTTTGCACAATTTCATGCTCCCAACTTAGCAAGGTCCATAAAGACATGGATGAGCGAGTTTGGTGTCTCTGCTCTAATTCATCCCAAAGGTGTTCTATAGGGTTTAGGTCAGAACTGTGCAGTTCCTCCACACCAAACTCCCTCATCCATGTCTTTATGAACCTTGCTTTGTGCAATGGTGTGCAGTCATGTTGGAACAGGAAGGGGTCATCCCCAAACCGTTCCCACAAAGTTGGGAGCATGAAATTGTCTTGGTATGCTGAAGCATTAAAAGTTCCTTTCACTGGAACTAAGGGGCCAAGCCCAACCCTTGAAAAACAACACCTGGATTCAGTGGTTTGGAGGGGTGTCCCAAAACTTTTGGCAATATAGTGTATGTTAAAGGCCATAGCTTAAAATCCTTTCCTTCAGCAGTATATTGAATGAAGTATGTAATATTATAACTCTCACATCTCACTCATTCATGACAGACTGAGAGAGGAACAGCTCTGGCCCGAGCCTCGACTGCATCATGACAAACTATTCACTCTGGTTCTCAGGTGTGTCAAAGTTTGTTTAAAATCTTTAACATCTAAACTCAGCTATAATTTACTGTTCCCATTCTTAACAACTGCGTACTTATATATATATATGTATATATATACGTCGAAGTCACATACTCTCTCTTCAAACTCTTTCCAGTTGTCTGGTCTGGCTTTAGGAAAATATCTACTTCAATAGATTATACGCTGCTCTAAAATAATATCACTTTATGATAAGTTAAAGATTAAGCTTATGTATGTGGGTCTTACATTCATTCTGTAAAAGCACTGCTACTCAGATCATCTCTCTCCAAATGCCATAAATGTAAATATCTCTCTGAGAACTAGTGGAAAGAAAAACGGGACAAAATCCTGCCCACATGTTGGGTCTAATCTAGTACACACCAAACATTTACTGCTGCTGGTGTATAAATGTTTAAAAGTCTGAGACAGCAACTGATTTCACCTTTAATCAAAAATACATTCTATTCAGCTTATACCTATTCTGATGAAAGGATGAAATCCAGCTTATATTCATTGTGTACTGCATTTTTGCCTGTTTAGAGATAGACAGGCTCAGGACAGTTTTTGTTGCTGTCCAACAAATTCGTTTTCATTCACAGAAAACTAACCGCTTATTAGACGTCCTCGGAGAGACCGTGATATTCAGATGACGAGCGCTACGAGAGCCGTGCTACCGGATGGATACTGCAACGTGAACGTGTGATTGGACCAGCACTCCTCTCGACAGAAAGATCCTGAGAAAGTGGAACATGGGACCAGGTCTGTGCTGCCATACTGAGGTCTCATGTGAAGTACATATGAATTATTGCAACCCGTTTCTACTTGAACTACCCTGAAAAGATCATCCGTCGTGTTTTTTTTGTTTTTTGTTTTTTTTGTTATTTGTAGACAAGATAAAGTCATGCATGCTTCGAAAAGGTAAACATTATCATTTATATAAAACAGATTTGTCACACAGGACCCCAATAAGATCACTTCACTTCAAGACAAGACAGAAATTAGTGACTATATACACCAAAAGTTTGTGCACCCCTAACCATCACACTCATGTGTGCTTACTGAACACCTCATTCCAGAGGTATTCTCCACTTTGCTGTTATAATGCTCTCCAGTCTTCTGTGAAGGTTTTCCACTGGATGTTGGAGCGTGTCTGTGGGGATTAGTGATCATTCAGCTACAAGAGCATTAGTGAGATCAGACACTGATGTTGTAAGAGTGAGGAGGTCTGGGGTTCAGTCGGTGTTCCAGTTCATCCCAAAGGTGTTCAGTGGGGTTGAGTCAGGGCTCAGTGCAGGACACTCCAGTTCTTCCACTCCAACCTTAACACACCATGTCTTCATGGAGGTGTTCCTACTACTGGTTGGTTTATCAGTGGGTGCTACACCTAGCAAATCAGATTTCTCACTGCTAAAATGAATCATCCTGAAGGGAGATTTTGGTGTTTGTGTATACACTGCATCATATCAAATGAGATGAAGGAGAAGCAGTGTGCACTCTGTCACAGGTCATGTGACCTCTTCTGTCTTCACTCCCATTGGTAGTCAAAGCAGTGAGTTGCTCCACATTTGCCTAACTTCAGCTTTTCGCAACTTTGAAACACACCCACATCTAGTCACCAATGTTCGCTGATGCTCATGGTGCAGGATCATGGCTCACTCTGAGCTCTCACTGAAATGAACGACCTCCTGTTGCTTTGTTGCTGCGGCTCACTGCATGTCTGAACGTAGCATTAGCTCCTGTGAAGGGAAATTGTAACAGTACAGCATCAAAAACGTCCAAGAACCACATATGGGTGAGATGGTCAGGGGTGCACATACTTTTGGTTTTATAGTGTAACTAAGTAGTGATCATTTATTCAAAGAAATCTAGGGTTGAACAACATTTTAGGAACAAGTGCATGATTGTCCAAGTTTTAAATTCGACCTCCTAACCTTCCTAACATGATAGTTATGATAGTTTAACCTGCGAGCAGAAGAAACAGCAAAACCTTCACTCCAAAATCTAACTCTATTTACAAAGGGCTGATTTTCTAGCACTCCATTTATTCATTCATCTTCACTAAACAATTTATCCTGGTTTGGCTCACTGTGGATCTGGAACTTATTCCAGGAACACTGGGAATGGGTAGTGCACGCAAGCACACACACATTCACACCAAGGGGTAATATTACAGAATCCAGTCTACCTGCTGGTGGCTTTTCTGGAGGTCAGCCGAAACCGGGTTAACTCAAATCAAACCCGCATGTATACAGGGAGAACATTAACCTCCAAACACACACACACACAGTAACTCAAGCTCAGGATAGATCTGGGGAGTGGCGAGGTAGCAAAACTAACATAACTTTCTTTTCCTATTAGTTTACAAAAATGTTACATAATGTGTCCATAACAAACCACAGATTGCTTTGTCCGGAGAGGTCACTGCAACTCTTTGTAACTGAGAAGCAGAGCTTTCAGGACGGGGATAAATACAACTTTTTTCTTTTTTTTTTAATTATTATTATTATTATTTCATGAAGGACACCTCAACTAATCAAAACCTTTCCTCGGTTTACAGCTCCACTGAAGCCTAAATGTAAAGTGCTATTCAAACATAAGTGCTAATGTTTTCTTTTTGGGGTTGTTTATAAGTTATCATCACGGTCATCATCGCCAAGGTCCACCGTGCATTCCAGATTTCTCTGTGTGCAGCTGTATCGGGGTAGCTGACTGACAGTTTTGCATACAAGCTCAAGCTAAGTCTCGGAAACAAAAAAGAAAAACCTGTTCAACCCGTGCAAATAGAAGATCGTGCGCTAAGCTTTACTAGCAACTATGAGGTTTGGTTTGGTAAAGGCCATATTTCATATTGGTTAAAATTGTGACAGTGATATATTTATTTATTCTATCATAGCTTACATATTACTGTAAAATGAATATAGCTTCATTAATGGCTTGGCACTGTGTGTGTTTTTCTAAATATATATTAATAATATCATACAGTATGTGGCCATGAAGGATTAATACGTGCTTACGCACTTGTCACTCATCATGTACAAGCATCTAAACTGCCGTCTGACACCTGAGTATGTCATGGTCAACTTTCCTGAAAGCGCCTGATGAACCCTGCATTAAAGCGTTTAATACTCCACATTTATCAGAATATATTATGAATCTACAACTCTTTCGGGAAGCCGCGGCCTGTTGTCTCGGATATACACAAATGGAAACTATTCTGTACAATTTATAGAGGTTAATAATAATAATAATAATAAATGCATCTTGGTTACGTGTAAAAACAGGAAAGTTATCGCTAGCAGTGTTAGGAAAATATGTCCGTTTTTAAACAAACTGTGACACACGAAGCAGAACCAGCACTGCCCGCTTTGCAGACACACACTCACACACACGCACACTCTCACACACACTCCCCCCACGGCAAAGAGGAAGTCCGTGAAGGCATCAGCCATTAAGTGTTTTCTTTTTTTCCTTTGAATACTAGAAAAAAAAAAAGTATATTCAAAGCTACAAATAACAGACTACACTCTTTTTTGTCATGCATCAATATAAAATATTAGTTTCTCTTTGTTTTGTCTGTATATTTACATATTAATTTACAGGTTTACTATACAATAAAAGCTGAATCCACATGACAATCTTAAAAATATTTTCTGACCCATAATTACTTTTTTCTTTTTCATATTTTTTTTTACATGGAAAACACAGAGATGAAAAGAAGAGGTGTGTGAGAGCAGGGAAAGGGAGGAGAAGAACAGGCGGATGCGTGCCGTCTGTCCTCGACTCGTCACCTCCAGCCTTCGAACTGCAGCGTCCTGTGTAAATTAACACACGAATGTGTGGACGAAAGACGGCCCACCTCACAACTTGCCTCGCTTCTTGAGGTGAGGGGTGAAAAATAAACCGAGGGTTTCTTTGCTAGCTTACTAACCACTCAGCAAGTGTGCTCTATACTTCCCGGAATTCAGTGCAGGTGAGGGATGAGACATGGGGCGCAGAGACATCAGACAACAGCACCTTGTTTTGCTTTGCGCCGAATAACAGGTAGGGTTTAAATACTGCTAAAACTCCTCCCTCGTCGCCCTGCACAACAGAGGTGAGATTCCTGCGTCCTCGCCACACAGCTGGCTGTTGTCGGGTTACTGGGGCGGGGCGTTGGAGCGGTCTGTTATGCCGTCTGGCCTGTGAGAAGCCAGCTGCTGCTGCTGTAACTGTTGGTGCTGAACCTGCTGTTGTTGCTGATGGAGTTGCTGCTGCTGCTGCTGTTGTGTGGTTGTTGTGAAGGTGTTCTGCTGCTGGAGAGGAAACGCTGCCTGGAGGATAAGCTGCGCCGACTGATTCCCGTGAAGAAGGCGAGGTGCCTAAACGGGATGAGTTGTAACATAAAAGAAAGCACAGCAAACCTAGTTATCCATAAGTGTTGTTGTGGACCGGTGTATACATTTGGTACATACATTACATATACTTGGTACATCACTCTGCTGACCCAGAGTCACCCCTAGCCTCGCCTCAGGGTCATAACAGAGGCAAACTTACAACGTGTAATTCCCAGTACACAACTGGGAAAAGCCACAGAAAAAAACACCCTCAAATTTTAAATTTAAACTCGTTTAAAAAGCCTTTGTGGATATATAGTTATTTTTATAGCCTTTGTCTGATTTATGAAGGTCAACACACTATTTTTTCATTTTGTGCATTTTCTAATATCCTCCATGTTCATGACTGACATGATGTGGACTACGGGCTCCTATTTCCAAACCACTAAAACAGGAAGTGGTGGATGAGAGTGTTTTTCATGAAACTTTTCTTTGAAAAGGGGGGCCCAAAAATTGATAACTGGTTGAGTTAAAATATTTCTAGATAAGCTGATTTTTTTTTTTTTCAGATTTCTTATGAAGATTCTAAGATCTGCTTTATACTTTCAGTGCTTTTCAAGGTTTCCATCAATTCCAGTTCTGACCATGTAAAAAAAGTTGCCTTGTTCCTCAGGTCCATTTCACTCAATTCACACAAACCTCTAAGAAATACAACATTCTCTGACAGGATTTCTTTAAATTCTTATTACTCACTGCTTCATACTTGTGTGTCACCTTCAGCTGGTAATTTCCCAAGACATACCATAATCACAATACATCGGTGTTGTTCCGGTCACTTTCAAAATAAACAGCGCTAGTGTGTAAAGACGTAAAGATATTTTGTTCCAGTTATCATCCACTCTATTTTTTTTTTTTCAATACTCTCACCTGGAGGAACTGAGTCTGGCTAAGTGGAGTCTGGTTTTGACTCTGCGGTTGTGCGCCGGCCGACGTCTGGCCATGCTGCTCCTGTGAGGGTGTGGATGCTTGCTGTCCGATGCTGATGGTCTGAGTTTGACTCTGCTGAGGGGCAAATGGTGTCACCACCTGACCCATGAACATTGTAGTGGGCACCATGACGGCTCCACATGCCATAGGCCCCGTCACCAGCTTGGTTAGGAGCTGAGGGGCTGCCGGGAATCTGGAGGGAAGAAGAGAGGGTGAGGGGGGGATTTTATACTTGAAATAGTACAGCTGAACCTGATGGCAGCACTGCTGTGAAAAATAACCTCCTCCTTTAAACATGAAATAAAATTTTATATTCCCAAAATAGTTTTGGGACCCCCTTTCCAGATGATTGAATTCAGGGGTTGGGCTTAGGGCCCCCTTTGTTCCAGTGAAAGGATCTCTTTTAAAGCTTCAGCATACCAAGACATTTTGGACAATTTCATGCTCCCAACTTTGTGGGAACAGTTTATATTTTCTACATAAAATGGTTTATATTTTATATATATTTATGTATTCAGAGATTCTAGTACTCATTTGTTTCCTGGATCTGTATTTTCACTATTTCTAAACCATTCTCAAAACTAAGGAATAATGATCAGGGTCTATTGTCCGATGCTAAAAAGCAAGAGCTTCTACATTCTCTCCTACAAAGTCATATTAATGAGAAATTCAATGTAGAAGCAATGGCAGACAAAGTTTCAGAATGCACTGCAGATCCACGACATGATCTGTGACCTGCACGATAACAAGCACATTGGTGCTGACAGATGGTGCTGCTGTTCACATAAATCTAGAAGCTTTGGAACCTGATTCTCTATCAGTGGTGCGTACAGACGATAAGCCTTAGAGTCCTTAGAGTAAATGATTAAAGCGCTGCTGCACTGCTCTCTTTAGGTATAGATGAAGCGGGGATTTACTCGCACTGGTTGTGTGTAATCATGGGTAATGTAGGAAAAGTTCACAAAAGTAAAGCTAGGCCAAGATTCAGAATTTTCAAATTTCAGTGAGGATGAAGCATGAAGGATGCTTGACCCTTCCTGGAGCAAATTAGTTCCAAACAGTAAATAATCCGCTGATTACAATAATAATGTCCTAGAAATCCTATAAGGCTTCAACAAATTGCTCTTGAAATATTTGCACCTTCGTGAGTCTCAGATGGACAAGCTTGATAATCAAGCGAATCTTACGATAGAACATTATACAATAAAGTATTAGACAGTAAAATGTGTGTAAAGTAGTCACATATCTCTGCAGCAGAATAAAGAGGTACCGTATCTGGCGGTCCTGAGAGAAGGTGGCGACGGCGGTTCCACTCGGGCTGTTCTGGGCTAAACTGGTGGAGATCTGCACCACGTTGGCTTGACCAGGCTGTGAAATCATCATGGTGTTGTAGAGAGATGCAGGCAGGGCTCCCTGAGGAGACTGCAGCGTGTGGGATGACCTCTGGGACTGGAGCAGAGATTCCGATTCAGCACACACAGATCAGGCAGGATACACACGTATACCAAGTAAAGCTACTTGTAATCAGCGTGTACTGACTCAGTTTGTTTCACCCTCTTTGGTTTGCTGTTTATATATGATGCTTGTCTCACCTGTGTGTGTGTGTGTGTGTGGTGTCTCACCTGTGTGTGTGTGCCAGTCTGCTCTCTGAGAATGTTCTGCTGCTGAGGCTGAGCTGTTTGTGTCTGCTGAGTGACGGAGTGCTGCGTGCCCGTGTGTGTGGATGTCAGGTTGCCTTGTAAGATTCCTGCAGGAACCACCAGCCCCTGCATGGTCAGAGCAGTGCCAGGCTGCACAGAGGAACCCTGCGCTAACTGCACCGATCCAATGTTCAGACTACCACCACCCTGCTGTAAGAACATCTAAAACACACACACACACACATTAATATCCTCCCACTGACAATTATTAATGCAACTAATTGAATTAAGTTCAGGTTTAAATATCCTCAATTATAACCTTGACCTCAGTAACCAAAAGATCTGTCCTTTACATCTTTTAAATAAAAATACCAGTCATATGTGTCCGCAAGTTCAAAACTGACAGATATTCCTATCCTTTTAGGGATATTTGGTCCCCAAAAGGTATAAAAACACACCCACACCCACCAGCAAAGCATGTTTAAACAAGCAGCGTATTAAATCACCCAAAAAAGGTAGAGGTCCATCACATGTGCAAACTTGTATTCATCAAAAACACACACCCACCATACACACACCCACACAGAATATGACTCCACTACAATTCGGAAAAAACACAAATAAGATCCAGGTTGCAAAAGCAATTTCCGGAGGATTCCTGTGGTTCCTTCAACGTGCCCAAGTTATGACTGTGTTTTTTATATAATAATATTTGAAGACTAGCTAGATTTCCTGCAAGTCTACCAAAACTTTCTAGGAAATAATAATAATAATCATAATAATAATCATAATAATAATAATAATAATAGAAGTTAAACAAAAAAAATCACAAAGTGCTTTACATGCAACAGAAAAGTTTTAATAAAGTAAAAAAGATAATAAAAGTAAATATTAAAGCAATTATTAACACATTAACTCTAAAGCTATAAAACAAACAGATGTGATGTTTATGTGAAAATCTATCTTTGAAGCCTGCTAAACCATGAACTGGTAAAAACATGTATAACTCGGATGTATACGCCAGCAGAGGGCGCTCTCTCCCTCTCACCTGTAAACCCTGACCCTGAACCCTCTGCAGCTCCTCCTGAATCTGCCGCAGCTCCTCCTGCTGCCTCTGGATGTTTGCCTCGATCATGCGCGTGCGCTGCTCCAGCTGTTCCTTCAGGTGCTGCATGGCATCCAGCTGTGTGGAGAACTGCAGCACAGGCTGTAAAAAATAAATAAATAAGGGTAATATAGGTCACATTAGATGCATAACAGCCTGTTAATGAGGATGCAGGAAGGGAATCATTAAGGAAATGATTACTCTGTAGTAGGAAATACACACAATATTTGACTATTAGTCACACGACTGGAATAATCTTAACATAATAAAGAATAAATCAAGAATGACTCACTTTAACAGCTTATCTACAGAGTATGAGGCAGTGTTCAGGATAAACACCATTATCAATGTTCAAGTCATACAGCTACATCCCAAACCTACTGCTTTATATTATCTTTATATTATTTATCACCACTTGTGTATACTTATTTGATTAAAGAGATGATTATGACTCGATAAACACATTCTGACTTGTTTCCACTGCAGGCACATAGATAAATAGAGATGAATTCACAGAAACTTAGGTGTAACAGTCAATACTTATACAAATAACCTGGAAGACATTTAGAACAGGATGGATGGATGAACAATGGCTAAAACCTCAGAGCAAAGAAGTCTCTGGTTGGAAAACTGATTTCTGGTCTGGAATAAGAGTGTGTGTGAGTGAGTGAGTGAGTGAGGCACGGTGGCTTGGTGATTAACACGTTTTCCTCACACCTCCAGGGTTGGGGGTTCGATTCCCGCCTCCGCCATATGTGTGTGGAGTTTGCATGTTCTCCCCTTGCCTCGGGGGTTTCCTCCGGGTACTCCGGCTTCCTCCCCCGGTCCAAAGACATGCATTGTAGGTTGAATGCCATCTCTAAATTGTCTGTAGCGTGTGATTGCGTGAGTGAATGAGAGTGTGTGTGTGTGCCCTGCGATGGGTTGGCACTCCGTCCAGGGTGTATCCTGCCTTGATGCCCAATGCTCCCCGTGACCCGAGAATAGATCGGATAAGCGGTAGACAATGAATGAGTGTGTGTGTGTGTGCGCAGGTGTTACCTGCACAGTGGGCTGCAGCTGCTGTGGCTGCTGAGGCTGAGACACCAGACAAGCTGCCATCGTCTGGCCCGTGTTCTGAGAGCTCATTGACTGAAGAGAGACAGATAAACAAACACACTCTATATCATCGACAGAATTAATGAGCTATAACTTAAAGGACACTGCAAGAAACTGAGTATCATTTTATTTAACAGCACAACCAATTCTTTTTAGTTCCTCTTTTTAAGGTACGCACACACACTCTCAGACTCACTCACATATGAACTCACTCTCTCAGACATGCTCACACACGTGCACACACCTGGCTGCTGACAGATGACCGGCGCTGAGAAGTCTTCTCAATAGAGACAGATTGGCGGGGTGGCGTACTGTGCTCTGCCTGTAGCTTTGTCTGGGTGGCTGCGCACACACACACACACAAATAAAACTTCTTTTTAGAACAACCTTTACACTCCCAGTATGCAATCCCAGTCCAGTCTTTTGTTTCATGTACATGGTGGGTCGTATTATACTTCCACAAAACTGCATGTAATCTACGTGTGCACCCATCTGCTACCTGAGCAGTAATGTTCATGTACAGCACAAGTCTGCCTAGCTATATGCTATGCCATCACACCCATATGTGCTTGTTGAATATTTATTCTCCACTGTGTTAGCTGTTATAATGCGCTCCACTCTTCTGTGAAGGTTTTCCACTAGATGTTGGAGTGTGTCTGTGGGGATTAGTGAGCATTCAGCTACAAGAGCATTAGTGAGATCAGACACTGATGTTGTAAGAGTGAGGAGGTCTGGGGTTCAGTCGGTGTTCCAGTTCATCCCAAAGGTGTTCAGTGCGGTTGAGTCAGGGCTCAGTGCAGGACACTCCAGTTCTTCCACTCCAACCTTAACACACCATGTCTTCATGTCTGGAGATCACTTTGTGCACAGTTTTGCCATGCTGAAACAGTATCTGAGCCTCTTAGTTCCAGTTAAGGGAAACTGTGATGCTACGGCAAACAAAAACATGATGTACAATTGTGCTTTTCCAACTTTTTGGCACAGAACCACATCTGGGTGTGAGGGTCAGGTGTCCATATAGTTCAGGTAAATATATATACACATTACCTGTTCACTGTTATCCAAGTTGAATAGACTGTTATAATAGATTATATTTCATTAATGAACTCAAGGGGACACAAGAAGTATCTTTTCACATGACAGTTCAATATACTTCACATCATCGCTCATTTGTGCAAGTGTACTTGGGTGAACTCCTATGCAAAAGGTGTGCTGGTTATCAGTACTGGGAATTTAATATAATCAGAAATAAACTGGAAAAAAAGGACAACACACAAAACCAGGGATAATATCAGTATATTGCACAACCCTAAGCAGGTTATTATAACACATCAGATTTGGCTCCAGTAGATGGTTAAAATCTGTCTGTAGTGAGTGCTGTGCTGATACGTACAGGTGGGGTCGGATATGGCCGTGTGTGAGGAGGATTTCCGTGAGCTCCGTGAGGAGGCTGAGGGCGTGCGACTTTGATCAAAGCGCTCCAGTGCCTCCTTCAGACTGGAGGTGTTCAACTGAGATTCCGAGCCCGAGTCCTGAGACTGAGCAACGAAGGAAGAGAAAGGTACAAATCACACAGATGTACGAGAGAAAGAAAAAGAAAAAAATTTCTGATGTTTTTAAATTCCACATACACACCTTGTCTGCAGAGATCTCGGGAGGCGACTCCTCGATGCCCAGCTCTCTGCGCTGCTCAGCCCTGACCTCAGCATAGCTAGAGTAAGACCAAACACACACCAGTTACATCCTGTTCCTGAACACCGGATATCTGTGTGTATGTGTGTGTGTCTCACCTGACAACAGTGTGTGTGCAGACGATGAACTCAGGCCGCGAGTTCCACTGGTGGTAGGTGATGTAGTAGTGAGTCTGCAACCAAATCCACTGCTGGCCTTTGGTCAAGAACCGATAATAGCACGACTTCCCTTTCCCATACTGCATCACTGCACCACACACACACAATCACCCAGGAGAACATCACACTCTCAATAAAAGGTGAAAAGTAAGGATTTATATTCCTTCTATGTAGTAGTACTCACAAGGAAGTCACTCTTCCATCACACTTCCTTTAATTATGCATAGATTTAAACACTATAAACCCACTCTCTCTCTCTCTCATACACACTTGCACACACACACAGGAGAGCAGGTAAGGCTGGTTTAACTCACAGTGTTCATGGCACTTGGCAAGGGTCTCCAAGTCATCGACGTGATAGTAATCATACCCGGATGTGCCCAAAACTTCAAAAGGCAGGTAACCTATGATAGGTGGAGCCCTAAAGACAACACAACACATTCATATTTACACACCTCAGTGACATGGAGTTCACCTTAAAGCAGTACACAAAACACACACAATAAGACAGAGAGAGAGACAGAGACAGAGAGAGACACACCTGTGGTCCAGGAAGAGGAATTTCCACTCTAAGCTGTGTCTGGAAGTGAACTCCTCATTGGGTTCCTCCACAGTGCACATCTCCTGTAGAGTTTATAAACACATCACTTTAGAACAATGCTGCTGATTTCCCTGAGCTAGAGTACATGTTTATATGACAAGTGTACAAATGTCTAAAATATCAGTCACATCCCAAGAAATCTATATGCATCTATACACATGAACACACAAACATTTTATATTCATGTTCTTCTCAATGTAAGGTTCAGGAACATGTAAAATCTATCAGCTCACCTTGATAAACTGAGGCTTGGCTAACCTCACAGTGGCAATGAAACACACACGGTCTTCAAACGAGGGCCTGAGCGAGCGCTGGATCACACCTTCAAAGCCGTTCCGTGTCGAGTTAGGCACTGCAGGAGGATGCAATAATAAACAGAAGTAGTGAATATATGAAGGATACAGACAGGGTATGAAATCAGGGTGCACTGGTATGACAAAGTCACTAGGTGGCAGTACTAAACACTAAATTAGCCACAAGCATCAAGAAATAAGTATCAGACAACTAAGGAGTCCATCAGTGACGACAGTCTGCTGTACTTGATGTAAGAGCTAAAGGCAGGTTTTATATATATATATATATTACACAGCATTTTTTCAGATACAGAGCACTGGATGTAGTGAGAGATAGATATATATATATATATATATATGTATATATATATATCTCTCACTACATCCAGTGCTCTGTATCTGAAAAAATGCTGTGTTCACCAAATTCAGCACTGCAAACCGAGCATGGAATCACATGTGGCTGAGCAAAGCTCTTGATCCTATTTCAAGCAAAGATTTCCCATGACCGAGCCACCCTGATGATCATTCGGCATAAACAGGCCAAACAAAGCTGCGTGAGAAGAATGACTCATCACTTACCAGTGTTGAGAGACTTGAAATTGCCGATGAACTTGACGTACTCGTAGACGGGAGGCTCTTTGGGGTCGATGGTGCCCCGGAGCATGTGGCAGCAGAACTCTAACTGGTTTTTTGCTTTAGAGAAAAGGAGACAATTCAGATACAAGTGAGTTATGCACCTTGTAATTCAGTCAATTAAATTTTCAGATAAATGTATAAGCATATACACAGTGTGTGAGTGTATTAGATACACAGAATACACTCTTATATACCTGAAACCTGCCATAAAGCTGCACCTTGCTATTAATTGGTATAAGTTAATAATTCTAGCAGTCTTATGCCCTGTCCATCAAAGACCAACAGTATTATGGGCCAAAGTCAGTAATTATCAGGCATAACATTATGAGCAGTGAGAGGTGAATAACACTGATGATCTCCTCATCATGGCACCTGTTAGTGGGTGGGATATATTAGGCAGCAAGTGAACATTTTGTCCTCAAAGTTGATGTGTTAGAAGCAGGAAAAATGGGCAAGCGTAAGGATTTGAGCGAGTTTGACGAAGGGACAAATTGTGATGGCTAGACCACTGGATCAGAACATCTCCAAAACTGCAGCTCTTGTGGGGTGTTCCCGGTCTGCAGTGGTCAGTCACTATCAAAAGTGGTCCAAGGAAGGAACAGTGGTGAACCGGCGACAGGGTCATGGGCGGCCAAGGCTCAACGATGCACGTGGGGAGCGAAGGCTGGCCCGTGTGGTTCGATCCAACAGACGAGCTACTGTTGCTCAGATTGCTGAAGAAGTTAATGATGGTTCTGATAGAAAGGTGTCAGAATACACAGTGCATGACGGGTCAGGGCTGTTTTAGCAGCAAAAGGGAGACCAACGCCATATTAGGCAGGTGGTCATAATGTTATGCCTGATCAGCGTATACTTGATGTGTCTTGATGTGATGTGATAAAATGACCAATAAGCGATTGATTTATACTTCGAACTTCAAATAAAAATGTGTGTTATTAATGTATTTTTATTAGGCAGCAGTTTAAGTGCTTTGCAGTTTAAGTGTTTTGATGATGACGTGACACAGTAGGAGCATTATTCTGCCCTTTGTCTCTCACATCTTTCTTGAATAAGCAGTCTGATAACATTTTCCAGAGACAAGGGAGCGTTTTTACGTTTTACTGATGTCCATGGAATAACGTAAAAGTGTAACAAATACAAAATACCGAAGTGTGCCGTTAACACAGAAGTACAACAAAGGCTGTTGTTTTGATGCTTACAAGTTAATCCTCATCTCATCTGTCCACAAGACTCCTGAAATTTACAGGCTTTTAAAGACTTTCAGCAAACTGCTGTTGTACTCTTCATCTTTAATATTATTCTGTTCTTCTTTCATTCGTTCCAGGATTTTATAATTTTGACAATTTTCATATTTCTGCACAATGAAAACATCTCCTGCAAAAATCAAGCTTTTTTTCAGTTCCAAGAATCACAAATAAACTGCAGGAACCCCTGGAAGGACTGAATGAGGACAGTCTCAAACAAAATAAGGTCAAAAGGTTATCATATTTGAGTATCATATTTCAGTAAGGTTTTCCAGGCACTGACCTCTTTTTTGACACGTGTCACATTTACAAATAGCTCCAAGATCTTCCGTTGTAGCTACCCAAGTGTTTATTAATTGTTGGTCATGACGTGATCAGATTTGCTTTGTGTAGAATGAAGCGACTGTGTATAAAGGAGTAGTAACACTGAGTGCTGAGACAAACTTGTGTGCGCGTGTGTGTGTGTGTGAGACAATGTCTTACACTTCACGTAGTCTGGTGTGAGGCTCTCTCCTTCGAGTATGTGTGTTGAGAGGGCTTTGTACACTTCAGAGTGTTCGCCCAATGGAAGAAAATTCAACAGGTTCTGGTCCACCAGGTCAGACTGAAACACACAAGCAGAGGTCACTTTCTCTCCGTTTCTCTCTCACATAACAATAATTCACACACACAAGTGTGTAAACTTGTTTTAGTCGTCCATCTTGTGCGTTTCACATAACAGACAGATTTCCATTGTTCACTGATGTTTGAGTTCAGCACATGACTCAACCCCAACTGTCCTGATTTTTAATGTACTGTTGCTATTCAAGTGAATGATAATGTCCATCAAATAACACTTTCAATACCTTTGTGAACGGTAATGAGTAATGACTGAGCAGCCTGAAGATGAAGAGCAATGTGTAGACCTATACGAGGAACATTTAAACACAAATGTGTGTAGTCTGGGAAAACCCTGGCAAATTATGACATTCTCCATCATGTATGCCTGTAGCTCTCAAATCTACGGCTTTTTCCAGAACCGAAATAAGTTTCTCGGAAGTAAAGAATCTTTATGTAGGAGCATCAGGGCCATTGTGAATACAACTGACCTGACTAGGCTTATGTCCATTAGATCAAACTTGTTCAAAGCCTGACATTAACTGGGTGAAGAAATCCCACTTAACACCAGCAAGGAGTTTATATTTGACTTATGTGGAGCGGCTAAGCAAGCTCAAGTTCACACTAATCTGCGTATTTTATGTATACCTGGAGGATTAAAAGCAGCCATTAAATGGCACATTAAATAAGAAACAAAACAATATCCTGTCCATCTGGTCCATCAGGCTAGCTGTAATATTTAGCAAGTTTGTCCATATCATTATACACGCTCATAAGCTCCGTTTCTCCTTAAAACCTTCATCATGATTGTCATCATGAGCTGCATCTCAAATAAAAAACCCTCACCCTACATTCGGTTTGTACGATTAATCTAAGCTGATCTAAGCAAGAAGAGAACATGAGCCAAAGTAAATAAAAACACCTCCATGTTGTTTTGCGGAAATATATTTATGGTTTAATTAAAGTTCGTGTCAAAGTATCTCATCAGAAGATTTTTTTTTTGGTCCCATCAACTTGTTGATCGGTTCTGACACAGCATCTGATGGGTTTTCCCAGACGGCCGCACAAATCTGCAGCTTCTTCACTGTCCTGCTGTTGCATGCCAGTTATTTCAGTGCCGTGTTATAAAAACAGCCGGCCGAACTTCAACTGTCCTCGCCTCCAGTCTTCCCTGACAATGACATATGTGTGTGGGTCAGTGCTCTGTCCACGTGTGCTCACGTCCGACATCGATTCTAGGTCACACGGATGATACTTACTGGTAAATGTTCTAGTAAAGAGGTGACGCTTTCAGACACGTAGATTATGTTGCCGTCGGTCATAATGGCTAGAAAGAAGCCATCTAGGGCCTGAGAAGAAAGAGCAAAGCAGTTAACAATAATAACAACAACAACAACTTATACAATACATTTCTTACTAAAAGTGTTGGAGAATGGGTCATCTCACCTCTAACATCAGCTGTGTAAACTCCTCATTGCTAAGGAACGGAGGCTTCCAGTCCTGACGAATCTCACTGGACTCTGACTGAGCAGCAATTTCTAAATAAATAAACAAACATTTTAAATAAACAGAAGAATTTGCTTTCGGCTGCTCCCTGTTCGGGGTCGCCACAGCGGAACAACTGGTCCGCACAACAACTTGGCACAGGTTTTACGCTGGATGAATAAAATAAAATTAAATAGATCGGAAAACAAAACAACAAATCCGGAAACACAAGGAGAATTCAGAAAAAGCGGAAAAGGTAGGTATAGTTTGTGAATGGAATTCCTACCTCTGATTGGACGAGACATCGGTCACTCAAGATATAGGAAATTGTGTATCCAACTTTATTTTATTTGTATTTTTCAATAGTACAACTTTAAATCTTTTAAAGAAAATAAACACATTTATCTTAATAAGAAAATGGAATTCATTCAACACTACTTTGATGAAGGACGTTCATATGGCGCGATTTTGGGTATACTGATATCCAAAATCTGATCATGGCATAAAGATTAGTTTGAGATCTCTAAAAACACACCTGAAGAACGCAGGTATGTTTAGAAGAATATTTGTATATGTGTGTATTCACGAGTTCTCGACAAAAAAAAAAAAAAAAAAAAAATCTGATGTGGCTCCAGCACTAAAATGTGAGTAATGTGGTTTAGACAGGTGATTATAGGCTACAGTGTAGGTGTAGGAATATTGAAAAGTGAGTGATTTGGTTAAACAATGAGTAAAAGGAGACCTTTGTGCTTGCGCAGGAAGTCGATGCTTTTCTGCAGAATGGTGGACTTGTCCATTTTGCGAGTGTTGCCAGGCAGCATGGTGCCCAGCTCCTTGATGAGCACGTTGAACTGGTCTCGCCTCTTCTTTTCCGACTTGTTCCTGGAAACTCTGTAAGGAGTGGGAGCAGGACACGCATGAAATTGGGACTCCACCACACACACACACACACACACACACACTATCAGTGATTCATTGCAGTGCAGAAACCGCACAGAAAACTACCTGGAGTTTAGCACATAACAGTTGATTAAACCAAAACTGGTGTTTTATCAAATACTTTATCAGAAAGTTAAACAGCTTCTTGAACCATCCTTAAATCCAACTGATAAAAGTGGACTTCAACATTCCTGCATTTCAGTCTCACCGTTTTGCTTTGTCCTTCTCATCTTCTTCCATCAGACCATCAAAGATACTGCTGTCATCCCTGAAAACAAGCAAACAAACATATCATACCAAAATGGCATCTGGATGGTACAAAATGTATTATCGGTTTATATCGTTTTCCTTTTTCCTGACTGTCAGTCCCTTTTGCGGTTTTGTGATCACAAAAATGAACAAAAGAAATGAAGAAAACTCCATGATATTCATAGAAGCTTGCAATTTTCCTCAAATATCTGCAGATTTTCCGCAGCAAGGTCGCGTGACGTCACTGCTTTTTCTAATCATCCATCAATATGCAATAATTTTCTCTTCTAGTGACCAGAGACATGAACTAATAACCTTTAAGACGAGGAAGAAGAAGTCGTCAGTGTTTAATTCAAGTTGTCTTGATTCCCTTCCACCGCACAACTCCTGATGTTAGCTTTCAAAAGTGAGCTTAAAAAAAAACTCTCTCCTGAATTTCAAGTCTGGTTATACTGTGCATACAGTAAGATCAGTTAAAAATAAGTTCAACAGCTATAGTGATGATTTTAGGTCAGCAGTGGGAGTCGAACACAGAGCAGGACTGCAGCTCCAGTCAAGCCACAGAGGAGTGCTGTGAACGTCTGCCTATATTTAGCCGCAGTTAGTATGTTCTCTGACTCAGCTGGTAACAGCACAGGGGAAGAGAGAGAGAGAGAGAGAGAGAGAGGGAGAGAGGAGAGAGAGAGAGAGAGAGAGAGAGAGAGAGAGAGAGAGAGAGAGAGAGAGAGAGAGGGAGAGAGAGAGAGGGAGGGAGAGAGAGAGACTCCAGCAGTGAGGCTTGTCCACAGGGGCAGGTGAGGAAGAGTCAAAACAAACATCAAGCACTTAACAAGTTTACATCAGAAATCCCTCGTTTAAAACTCAAAGCATTCTTTTCCATTGATTTGCTTGTTGTGTTTTTTTGTTTTTTAAGTTAAGCAAACATCAGCGCCCCATTGCTCAGTAATGGGATCTACAACAAGAGCTAATAGAGACCCAGTGGGGTGAGAAATATGCCTGTGCTCCAGGAACAAGACAGTTAATGAGGTTGCCAGATTGGGTTAGCTTAGAAAATGCTTTAAGGATGCTAAGATCTTGTTTTTTTATACCAAATAATCAAATAAAAATTGAATACATATGTGTAACTGCATACAGTACACCTAAACAATGTTTTTCAACTGGCAATTTTTTTGACAATTCTAGCCTAAAAACAGAACACGGTTCACATGAAACACTAAACGTAGCGAGGTACTGAACCCGAGACTACCTGTAGGAGGAGGTGGAGCCGAGTTCGGTTGCACTGGAACTGTGCTGCGATTCCTGTGTAAATCGTACTCGGACCCTCACTTGTTCAGGAAGTAAAGTGCGCGTTTTAGCTGATGACATCATTAGTTTCCACAACACACGTGTAGCACGAGAGACAAGGAAACATTATAGGACACAGAAGAGGTGAAAAACCTTACTGCACATAATAGCACCAAAAACCTGAAACCTGGCAACCCTGGTTAATGATATCAGAGCCTCACTAGCAACAGGAAATACACCTGCTGAACTACCGCACATCTAAAACGTTTCAAAACAAGCCGCTATACTGTATACGTGATGACTGTATGTTGTTGATTCTATATTTAAGGTGTTACTCAAAAAATTCTATTTGCTCAAGGCCATGTCCCTGTGTACTTTGAGAGATCTTTTTCTTATAGTTGTGACCAAAATGCTTAAGTTTGATATTATTAATATCAGTGCTTTTTTTCCTTTTTGAAGAAAACTATTTGATTTTGTGAAATCACCAGCACAGTATTCTTCTTTTAAACTCCTTATAGTGAAGACACTCATTTCTGAGAGCTGTACTCATGTTCCACACGTGAAATGGAAGCAAGCTTCTGAAGGCTGAATTTGTGTTGTGATGTCACACGACACGACACGTGACGATCCAAATCTGTAAAAAAAAACTCTGGTAATTAAAAACAATAGTAAGCTCCTCAGAATATTCATTCATTCATTCATTGTCTAACGCTTATCCGAACTATTCTCGGGTCACGGGGAGCCTGTGCCTATCTCAGGCGTCATTGGGCATCAAGGCAGGATACACCCTGGACGGAGTGCCAACCCATCGCAGGGCACACACACACACTCTCATTCACTCACGCAATCACACACTACGGACAATTTAGAGATGCCGATCAACCTACAATGCATGTCTTTGGACCGGGAGAGGAAACCGGAGTACCCGGAGGAAACCCCCGAGGCACAGGGAGAACATGCAAACTCCACACACACATGGCGGAGGCAGGAATCGAACCCCCAACCCTGGAGGTGTGAGGCAAACGTGCTAACCACTAAGCCACCGTGCCCCCGCTCCTCAGAATATCACAAAGTTAATTTCCATGATCGCAAAAATCACAGAATCCTGGAAGGACTGATTTTCTTCTGCCCCACTACGATCCCCACTACATGAGCTCGGTATAAAGCGCTCGGTATAAAGCGTTTTATATGAGCTCATATAAAACGTCTCACACCTCAACAAGCCAACATTCTCGCAAGATCACTGCAGTGTATTTTTAATGTTGAGGCCAGTGTTTTCTCCTAGTCATTTTATCCAGGTGTGACTTCACAACAAGAATTCACGAGAAGATTACTTCCAGCGGGGCCCATTTTCTCGGAACGTTACTGGCTAATCTCTGTCCTGCACCACTTTTATTCCTAAAGCGCTCTGGAAAAGATGAGTAGTAAGCTGAGTGTGAGTCAGCGTGTATGTG
>JAUCMX010000019.1:2955418-2990418 GCA_033459395.1 Hemibagrus guttatus
GAGAGTCCCTGCATGCAGAGCCTGCCTACAACCGTTTCCATGGCAACTGATCGAAGGCTCACATTAAAAGAGAAGGACAGCTGCTAGCAGTCGCAGACATGAAAGAGGTTACTGTGCCATTTCTGCTCACGTGCAAAGCTTTCTGGGAACAAAGCGATGCGATGCAAGGTAGAACAAAGAACAATGACCGGAGGACGATTTCTCACAGCCCTATCTCGCCGCCTTTTTCCTGCTCGACTTTTTTTTCTGTCAACTGTCATGAAGTGAAGGACTCACCGGTCTATGCTGGAGGTCATTTTGAAGTGTGATCAGGGCTGCAGTGGGACACGGAGGAGCTTTAAGCGTGAGGTAGACATTTGTACATGAACCTGGACAAGAGAGGGGGAAAAAAGCCAGAGGTGAAACCGCGGTTTGTCTGATAGTAAAGCAGGATATCAGAAAAATGACTTTATGGCCCATTCAGACCTCAGGTTAACATGTATCTCAGGTGAACTGATTACACAGGCTGTGTGTGTGTGTGTGCGCATACAGAGTGATGGTGCGTGTGTGAAGAATTTGTGGTCCTTTCACTCAACCACCTCAAGAGGCAAGATCACATTGTGTAATGTGAATGTAAATACTGTACCGCATGATGCCTTCTACATAAACAGACTTACAAACGAGTATTGTCAATCAATCATCCAAATAAATATAGAATATCAGAAATATCTAATTAAAAAAAGAGACAAAACACTACATCTGTTACAAAAAGACATCCAGGTATTAATGAGTCTATAATAAATACACAGTCTCAGAGAGAATGGAAATAGATTTTTCACATTAGAGTTGATGAAATGTGCCACTGTCTTAAGCAAGAAAAAAAATATCCTTATCTTTGATGCATTAGATTAATTTTTATTTATCTAGTCAGTGATAGCTCAAGTGGTTAAGGTTCTAGGTTGTTGATCAGAAGGTCGAGTTCAAGTACCAGCACTGCCAAGCTGCCACTGTTGGGCCCCTGAGCAAGGACCTTAACCCTCGGACCACAATTTCCCCAAAAAATAAATCAATAAATAGCTGGGATACACAAAGAAAGAAGAAGTTCACTGTGCTATAATCTATATATGACACAAACAAACAAATAAATAAATAATAACAACAACAACAACAACAACAACAACAACAACAACAATAATAATAATAGCTTCTAATCTGTAATGTTCAACCAATTTTTATGAAACAACAAAGCTAAATTCCAAACAGCTTCATAATTATTTTACAGACTCTGTGAAGTCCATATACACAAAAGAAAATGTAATTAATGAATGTAAATAATTAATATATTTGGGATTTAGCTGCAGAAAAATGTTTAAAATGTAAAATATAAATAAAATAAAAAAAATGTAAAAATTTTAAAAAGTGCTAGGCCTTGTTGAAAGGAGGACAGGACAGGACAGTACAGGACAGACCTGCAAGTTACATACTGTAACCATAACAACCCTCTTACCAGGTCTACCTAGTATTGGTTAACTATCTAGGTTTACTATCATTTTATTAGTGATAATGATGAAACAGTTAGTAGATCTCTGGTGATGAGATGGCATGGCTCCACTGTGATTTTGGAAGTTTGCGACCTGATTGGTTGAGGAGGGGCAGGGAAAAAAAGCTTGATGCCTCTCATTAGCATTTCTTTTGGAAAGTTCAATTAACTTCGGAAATCACCTGCTATGACAGAAAAGGGGGTTTTAAAAGTGGCCACGAGACAGGCAGAGATGAGGTGAGAATACATACATACAGTAAAACAGGTTAGGAAATAAATCTAAAAGTGCAAAATGGAAAAAGAAACTGAGATAAAAGTGTAAATGTAAACCCACCTCACTAATAACATTAAAGAACCTCCTGGTCAGTGTGTTATTCAAGAAGTACAATCACGAACGGTCAGTGGAGAAGCCTTGGAGGCGCATGTAAAAGGTTGTTAGTGGCTACCCGTCTCTGCTGTCCGCTTGTGATCAGATCAGCAGATCACCCGAGACAGGTGTCGATACCGGGTCTGACTGTGGCCTCGGTTTCATTCTGAAGCCAAACCGACCTCCAGTCCCGCACGCCAAGCCCGAATGAGGAGCTCGACTCAGGATGAAGACACAGTGATCCTGTTGGGCCGTGAGTCAGTCAGTTTTTCACGTCTAGTAAGGCGAGCTTCGAGAAATCGGAGAGCGGTTCAAAATGATGAGGGTCCCTGTGCCATGAGAACGTTTTCCAAGGACGGCAGAACACACATGTACCGCATGTCAGCAGCAAGCTCCTCCTGAGAGTCGTACAGAGACAATAAATAACCGATAAGTCTATTCTGCTTGAAAAAAACGTGAGAGAGGCGGAGTAACTCACACACTTACTTATGTCATGACTTCGGAAATGGCGGAGATCCTCAGATTAGTGTTCTCACCCTGAAATATGAGAAAAAACATCATTTTAAATAACATTCACAATGTTACGCCATCCATGCAACCCTACATTGCGTACTCACATCGTGTGTGTAGTGTCATACACACTGATGCATGTCTAGCACTTAAGCACTAACCGAGGCTCGAGAGCTCATTGAACAGCTGCGGTCACCTAATATTTGTGCATTTTTTGTTTATTGAGAAGCAACTGAAACAAAAAGGACAGAAGGGGAAAAAAAAACTTAAATGGGAAAATATTAAAATAAGTTCTACCTGCACCTCTTACTTAATGATATGTTACACAAATTAGTGGCCAGCTACTTCCTGTCATCAGTTTTCTGTGGTTTTTTGAGCATCAGAGATTCCCATTTTCCACGGAGCCCTCGTCTTATAAACCGAACACGACATGGAGCTTGCTGTGGTGCAGAAGTTCAGCAAAAACTCTCTGCCAAAAATTCACTTATCTATGATTAATGATCAATAAATCACTCGGCCATAAAAAAATACAGCATGTAGATAAAGTACAGCAGATCCCCTACTGGGAAAGTGTTTATTTTCTTTTCTCTTTTCCTGTTTGTTATTCTAAAGAGTTATGTCTTTTTCTCCGAGTTCTTAATCTAATCCTAGTCCTTTTGTGATCCCTCCATCAGGCGTGAAAACACCATACATCTGATTCATGGTGTTGGCTCGGATAACACTCATTTCTTGAGGATCATTATTAGATCCCGCATTAAGACCCTTCATGAAAGCGACACAGATCAGGTTGCTCAACAAGAGATGCAGACAGATACTCTTGGTAGATTGCCTCAGCCAGCAAACCGCAAAAAAAATAAATAAATAAAATAATTCGTCGTGTCAGTCAGATAACACGGTGGAATCAACAGAGACACAGACTTCAGTTGATGGTAAATTTGTTGAAATTGAACGTTTAACTCATCTCAGAAGCTGATTTCAGACATGACTGGTTTACGCAGGAAGTTATTGAAATACAAGAAAACTGGTTAATATTTAAGGAGTAAAATGATTTGCTTTGCATTTAGTTCTGTAAAATTGATTAAAAAACAGAACAGACCTGTTCTTCATCTTCTAGAGGTAAAGGTTAAAAACTGGATTTTTAGTTCTCACCCCATGGTAGAGAAGCATTATGTTTTTGTTTTTTTCTGAGCTGAAATCGATACCGATTCTTAGTTTAACATATAGTGACTACCAGAAATTAGAAGTGGTTAGTCTGTGGTGAGAAAATTTACAACATAACTTTTACCAACAGCTTCCATAATGTTTAATATGTAAAAAAAAAAAAAAAAAAAATCCCTCAATAAAAATTAGATTGACGACAGTCATGATCTCGAGCTGTGTGTGTGCGCGAGTGTGAGTGAAATGTTATGATCGAGTGCACTGTGCTTTCTGCCAACTGCATTGTTCAACCTTTGCTCTGTGGAAGCGAATGCAGGTGCTGCTTTCTCAACCAAAAGCATGTTTGATATCCCTGGCAGCACATCATGCATCAGGAGAACATGTTCTGCTTTGGTGTGCAGAGAAAACAAGAGGAGTTATTGTAGGAGTGTAAAGAAATGGAGAGTGTAAGCACGGATCCTGAAAGATCTAGCTAGAACAGCATGCAATGCCATACCACAGCAGTGTCCCATGTTATTCACACCTAGAGAACCACAAGATAACGCTGGCATGAGCACGCCATGAGTGTCCCACCACTCCATCAACAAAGCTGAAAGCATGAAAGAGGCAGAGGGAAACAAAATGTCACAGTTTACCAAACCTTTCTTTGACTATGAACCCCCAAATTTGTGCCTTTAAAACAAAAATGGCTGACTAAACAAAACGTTTTCCAGCTTAGACTTAAAGATAGAAAGAGACTGCATCCAAGTTTCAAACACCATTTAGAGTGTTCTGTAGGAAAAATTCGCTCATCTGCCGTAGTCTTCATTATTCTAGGTACTAACAAAAAACCTGCATCTATTCATACAATATTCACAACAGATCATAAATGTTTACATTCAGGTACAGAGAAGTGAGAGTACACTGCAAGTTAGCAGTAATATATTTTATTCAGTCAAACAATTTTACTTACCTTAATTAGATCACAGTATTACTTCAGATTTTAAACTGTTGTTAGAGTTAAGGGAAAGGTTCTTCCCTGGTTCAGATCTTTTCTTGCTGACTGTTGTATATGTGTAAATGTTAATTGTGACCTTTTTAGTCTCATACAAAACTAAAGAACGATTTTCCTCAAAGCTCTGTTCAATTATTCTTTATATCGTCCACGCTTATGCTGATGATGTGCAGCTGGATGTTTCACTAAAACATATAAAGTTACATACAGCAGCTTGGGGAAAGTCTAAATCACTTGAACCCGTGCTGTTTCGGGTTAAAAGAATCTTGTACACAGCCAATGATAAGGGAGATGTTCATTATTGTAACAGAGGTCTGATTCCCTGGCAGTATTTCCTTAAGAAAAGGCATAGGTATCAATTTTAGTACTAAAGTTTCATCAAGTCTGCTGGATTTGAACTTTTCCATTAAAATGGTTCAATTTAGTCTCTAAATAAATAAATAAATATCAAAAGTGTCTGAATATCTGAAGTTAGAAATGATTTTCGGAATTCACAGCACACCTTCAGGGATCTAGTGGAGTCCATGCCTCGACGGGTCAGGGCTGTTTTGGCACCAAAAGGGGAACCAACACGATATTAGGCAGGTGGTCATAATGTTATGCCTGATTGGTGTATCAAGGTGTGAGCTGAAAGCAGGAAGCTATATGCAGTCTGTCATATTTCGCAACTGTGTCGCAAAATCAACAAACTCCTTGACATTCGGAATAGCCTGAAATTTTTCACCATCCTTACAGATTTCCGGCAGATTTAGGCCAAGACGCGGCATGTGACATCATCACTACACGTAATTGTTGTGTAAGGACGGCTTTTCAGAGATCTCAAAGCAGCAATTATTGTTCAGCTCTAACGTCACAGCAGGTTAGTCTGGATAAGACTTCATTAACGCATAAATTCCAGTAAAAGTATAAGGCTACCTCGTCTTTCATCAGCTAGATGAAACCTCCAGAAATTTACATTCAACAAAAAGTGCTCATCTCAGGCAGCAGAACAACAAGCAGCTTAAATCTTATGTTCAGCATCAACAATCAAAGAGCAGAAACCTGTTTCTTCATTCTAGAGGTTTCTCTAATATTATTTTCACTGGAAAGGGAAAGAAACGCCATCTGCCTTGAAGCTCATTAAGAATGACACCTGACCCATGCACAAGCACATTCCTAAACACACCCACATCAACTTGTCTTTAGATTTATGATCTAATTGTGTGACGTTATTCAGGGCACTTAAAGCAACGCAAACTGTCATTTTGCTGCAACAAATATTCCATAAATGCTGACAGCAGATATTTGATTCAATCTGGGTTAAAGGGGTTAGGAGGCATTGGTGGCTCAGTGGTAGGTTGCTCGCCTATCATGCGGAAGGCCCGGGTTCGATTCCCAGCCAATGCCCCAACCCCAGCCACTGGATGCAGTGCCGGTCCCAAGCCCGGGAAAAATGGGAGGGTTGCGGCAGGAAGGGCATCCGGCGTAAAACCTGTGCCAAGTTGTTGTGCGGACCAGTTGGTCCGCTGTGGCGACCCCGAACAGGGAGCAGCCGAAAGCAACTTCTTCTGGGTTAAAGGGGTTAAAGGAATGAGCGATGTAAAACAACCCGAGAAACAAACTGACAAATCTTTTTGCTCATACTTTCTATTGCTCACACATTTACAGGTGAAAAAAATCATGTTCAAGTTCACACAGCCTCAGCTGGAACATGTAAACAAGAAGCCTACACTGTATTTGTGATGAAACAATGGCTTCGTGTACGGTGCTATGCGGTGCAAAAGTATCAGCTCTGCTGCCCCAAAATGTCTTATATATATATATATATATATATATATATATATATATATATATATATATATATATATATATATATATATATATATATATATATATATATATATATATATATATATATATATATATACATATACACACACACACACACACACACACACACACACACACACACACCTTTCTTTCTTTATTTATCAATCAACGCATCAAATATTAAAATCCAGGACAGCTGCTGCTTGTACACAGGGCTAGTCTAGGACGGTTCATGATACGGAATTGCTCAGTGTCCTTCTCTTCATGCGAGTGATCACTGATCTATTTAACTAAATACCAACATAAACCGTCACCTACAACAAGACACACACAAGCCAAGGTGTGGAAAGCAGGAAGGAAAATAATGAATTAAATAAATAAATATATGAAGTGCATATGGTAGACAAGAAAGTAACAAATGTCCATGAGAAAGCTCTTGAGAAAAGGCAGACAAGAGGAGACGCCTGTGACAGAGAGGGTGAGAAAGAGAAAGAGGCCATGAGGCAGTAAGCTGCTGTGGTGAGAGCAGAGTGTGAGCACGCTGTGGTTTTGTAACTGTGATGTCACCGAATGCTTCACTGACCCGCTGACCCAATGACCTACTTTCCTTCCTCTACCGCTCGCTCGCCCGCCCTCTCTCTCTCTCTCTCTGAGATCTAATCTCCACTCACCAGTGAGACAGCCCGAGCCACTTCTCTCCAAAGCAGCGACATTCCTTCATAAGGCACAGCAAAACAAAAGAAACCTAAACACACCTAAAACCTGTCACATTCATTCATTCATTAAAATCATAAAGTGAGAGCACGGTGTTTCAACGGTAACGATACACCTTCATCTATTCTGTCCAAGTGTTTTCCTGGTTTAGACCAGATCACAACCTCATGACCACAAACAAATTCCTTTCCGGCCACATTTACAAATTATCCTCCCTCTTTTGTCCCTTTCCCTTACACACACACACACACACACACACACACACACACACACACACACACACACACCCCTATGCTTCTCTTTCACATATACCTGCACACAATAAAAATCCCCCCTGTACATCTTAGACCTTGAAGTCTAACCACACAAACATTTAGTGTAGTCAAAATCAGGCAACATGCATAGGTCACAAATACAGACATTGGCTCAAAGGTTGCAGTGACTATTTAATCACCACATATCTGCTTCGTTCCACTTCACAGTCATTCAGCCTAAATACTACACAACGTTCTGTACTACACACCCTGGGCATTGTCATTTTCCTCAGTCACTGCAAGTCTCTGCACGCTCTGTGTGTGTGGTGTTGGGGGCGTCGGTTCTCAGATGTAGGTCAGTGAATCTCTGAGTGGTTGAGTCACTCAGAATCCTCAGTGCCGCTCGGTATGCACGGTGCCATGACAACGGTGCCTGTCGGCAATGCCATAGCAACTGCTCACACCAGCACGGGTAAAAATAGACACTGAATTCCTCCACAGTAGAAATTCCCTGCTCCTCCCATCTCTTTCTCTCTCTCTCTCTCTCTCAAGCACTCAGGTATACATCAGTCCGTCTCCCTCCCCGGCAGAACTGGGGTTCCCTTTAAAGCACCTTTTTACTTATCCAAAATCCTGGTCATGGTGGTGGGATGACAATATTATAACCCACACCAAGATAGTGTTTAAGAAAAAAAAAAAAAACACCCATTGGCTCTTGCTTTATATATAGCATCCTATGAAAAAAGGGAAACGTTCCAGTTTTCCATACATTCTGGTAGAAATGTGATTCCAATTAGTTCTTGGTCTCAAAATCTGTCATGTAGACGTTGTCTTTTTCCACCACAGGTAAAAAAAAAAACGAGTGATAACCTGATGGTCGTGTGCTGACTGCACTACAGTGCACTGGATAAATATTCCTCCATTTTAACATTTCTGTAAGTTCTAGTGTTACAACCTGGAAATGAACTTCATATAGATCATGTCATGAAACTGTAACAAATAAACTCTATACCCAAATATTGAAGTGGGCAAAAAAAAATCTGTGTGGTTTGGGAAATAGATCATCTCAAATCTGGGGCAGTGGTAGCTTAAGTGGTTAAGCTTCTGGGTTGTTGATCGGGGTTCAAGCCCCAGCACCGCCAGGCTGCCACCGTTGGGCCCTTGAGCAAGGCCCCCAACCCCCAGAGATGCCATATCATGGTTAACCCTACACTGACCCCAAATCTCTAAGGATGGGATATGCGCAGAAGGGATTTCACTGTGTAGTAATGTATATGTGACAAATAAAGGCTACTTAACAATTCACCCCCACTAGCATGAAACCCTTAAATTAGTTCTGGCGCAACCATCAGAAATTACGTGATTAATTGAATCTGTGTGCGATTAAAGCATGGCATGATCTCAATACACCCAATTCCTGGAATGCCTGAGAGTTTATTACCTAACTAAACCACATCATTAGGACAAAAGTGCTCTCAAAACAAGTCCAGGTCAATGTTCTGGAAAAGTATCAATCAGGTTTTTGGTTATAAACAAACATGGCAACCCACTGAGAACCATCCTTTAAAAATTCCTTTTAAACCATCCTTTAAAAATCCATCATTAAAAATTGGAAGAAAATGGAACAAACTACTACAGACGACTCGGCTGAAGCATCTCAGGACCACCAAAGCTGCCACTGCTGGGCCCTTGAGCAAGACCCTTAACCCTCAACAGCTCAGCTGTTCAAATGAGATAAAAGGAAGTTACTCTGGGTAATCTGCCATAAATGTCAAACGTAAGCAGGCTGTCTAAACAAACTCAACGAACACTTACAGAGGGGATTAGTCAAAGAAGCCGGTGCTAGTCAATGTCAATTGACAAATATGTGGAATCACAGCTTCAATGCAAATACCATTAGCTGGTAAACTTTATTCACTGGTAATGAGACAATGGATTGTTTTTTTTTCCCCCTCATAAGCACATTAATCAAGGAAAAGGCTTTCTTTACAAGACACACTTACTGCATTAACTTACAGATTTGTTTGGCTTTCTTACTTGGAGTCATTAAGTTAAAGCGACTGAAGCGACTCACAAAACTTTTCATTAAACCTGTATGCAGAGCTGAAATAAATCAGTTAATTAAAACTGCAGTATCTCTTCGCCAGTGATGCATTATAACACATCAAATTGATAACATTTCTAACTAACTAAATTTTAGCTTGCAATTATTCCGAATTACCACAGGTTTTCTGCTGAGACACCTCACGTGACATCACGACACATGTTCAGCCAAAATCCCTCTTCGGTTCACGTGTGAGGAACAGTACAGCTCTCATAGAAGGTCATTACTTAAATTGATGAAATCGCAAGCACAGGATTCTTCTTTTCTGTAGTTTCCCTCAAAAAAAAAAAAAAAGCACAAAAGAACTGCAATTTGCAGAATCAAGCTTTTTGGCTGCAACAATTGTAAATAAATAAATAAATAAATAAACCTCCTGGAGGGATTGAATCTCTATACAGGTGACTCCATTTTGTCCTGAAGGTTCAGAGACGCTTCTTGCCGACAGCAGCTCTGCCCCTGCACCCTGTTGTGGTTGAGCCACAAGCCCCGTGTCTGGAGCTCACAAAAGCTTCCTTTGTCTGAGGAGAACTTGAAGGAAGCAGTGAGTCGGAAAACATCTGAAAACCTGCTTTCCACTGGTGCTGGGCCTCAGCGCACAGCTGGCAGCGAGCCGTACTCTGGAGCTACTGTAGCCTCGGAGCCAAACGCTGGCACCTCTGCCAAGTGGGTCAGCCAAGACCTGCTATAAAGGGGCAGCGAGCAGGAGAGGAAATGGCCGAAGAAAGAGGATTTCAGAGAACTAATTGTTCATTC
The DNA here is from genome assembly GCA_033459395.1 of Hemibagrus guttatus. Classification (NCBI taxonomy): domain Eukaryota; kingdom Metazoa; phylum Chordata; class Actinopteri; order Siluriformes; family Bagridae; genus Hemibagrus; species Hemibagrus guttatus. The sequence goes on from JAUCMX010000019.1 coordinate 2,965,601, forward strand.
AGCCGCCTGACCTCTACATTTGCTTAACTATATCCTTTTTTTTTTGCATCATGTAAAGATCATCATCACTGGAGTACAGAGAGAGTTTTTTTTTTTTTCTTAATTCAGTACAGATTAATCAAAACTGGAAAAAAACGATTCAGACACACTGGAAAGGTAGAAACAGTTGAAAAGTTGCGTCTACAGAACAAAACAGAATAATCATGTGTGACGTGACTGGATAAAACTACTGCTGGATAACTGGATAAGGTGAACAGTGTCTTGTGAAGGTGAAGGGCTTATTTCCTTCATTAAATTTTCTACTACTAAAACTGACTTTTCAGTCAGGAAAAAATAAGGCAAAAAAACAGAAGCAAAAATGAAAGTTCCTCCAAGCGCACCAAACGGTCACGGTTTAAAAATAAATAAATAAATAAAAATCAGCAAAGCACAAGGAATAACTAATAAACATATCTGAAATCATTATGTTGGTATTTGTTGTGTCTGTGCGAGATTTTTGTGGGCTAACTGAACACAGTGGGTGTGTCCTGACTTTTTCAGATACACATCTACTAGAAATGTAAATGTACAATGTAGTAGCTCGCATTCAAAAGAAAGAAGAAAAAAAAACAGAATAAAACCTGTATTTCGGCCTTGTTCCTGTGCCACACATTTAACGAGTTTCTAGTGACATTTAATGTTGCTGTGAAACAAGTTCATTCCTGTCATCACAATTATTTGTGCTTTCCCATGTGAGAAAATATGAAAGCACTGAAACTTTTAATAAACATCTAAAAAAAGCTTCACTGCATCAATGATTATACAATGTTTCTTCATTGAATAACACATTTTTAAATTCTGTTTATTATCAGTCTTAGATAAAGTGATGCCTCTGCCATCGGAGTGTAAAGGAGCAGTTACTCTAGAAACAGTAACACAACCGTAACAAGCGTATTCATACAAACCGGGTATCTATAACAGCCAGAACTATTTGAAGCTATAGAAAATTTATCTTGGAACTCATTCATTCATTGTCTACCGCTAATCCGATCTATTCTCGGGTCACGGGGAGCCTGTGCCTATCTCAGGCGTCTCATCTTGGAACTGTAACAGCAAAATATAAAAGGAATCAAAGCTTCATAAGCTAGACTCCTGTAAGTGACTAATTCATAATTAATGGTTAGATACTGCTGGAAAATAAAACACATTTTATTGAAGGTGCTGAACATAAACTTCGAGACTTCGAGACATCGCTGTAGAAGAAATGAGACCGTTGGGTCATTCATTCATCGGAACGTAGAGCAAGCAATCTTTCCAAAACATAACTTACCAAAGAAAGCCACAATTTCAACTAATCTGTGTTCCCATCAAGTGTCAAGCCTCGAGCACAACTCGACCGGCCATCACTCAGGACACGATGAAGGAGACCGGCAACGAGCTGGTGGAGTAAACGTCCATCACTGACCCACCTCTTCACTTAGAACGCAATCTACACGCTAAACAAACACCCAGGAATACTGGACTAGTGTAAAGACTTCTCAATGTGGACTACAAAGCCACCCTGCATGAAGGGCGTCTACTTAATGCTTTCAGTGTAAATTTGACTTGGCTATTTGGATCGCAAAAGCCGTGTGTATGTGTGTGTGTGTGTGTGTTTAATAAAGCAAATAAGTGTTTAGTGCTTTCATTCCTTGCAGGTCACAAGTCAAACAAACAGAATATTTCTTTTTGCTTTGCTTATCCAGTGTACACATTGAAGATATACACCATCCAAAACCAAATAAAATTAATTTGTTCTGAGAATATGGAAGGATTTGTTGATATTTAATCCTTCCTTCTGAAGTGTCTTCATCTGGCTGTTTCAAGGTCTTTCAAAAATGTCTTTCAATAATATAATTGGTGCTGAATCTAACAAAAAACATAAAACAAACAGAACTCTCACTAATCACAAGGTTGTTGTTGCTCTAACCGTGACTGTTGCTAGGCTTTTTGTTTATGACAAGAAATTCAATCGCAGAAATTAGCGTAAAATCGAGCAAACTTTGTGAGATTTGGAGATTGCAATTGTTCGAAATTACAGATTTTTTGGGATGAAGCATGTCACGTGACATGGCAACATGTTCAGCCAAATCCTCTCCATTCACGTGTGTGGATCATGAGTACAGCTCTCATAGAAAGTCAATACGTGTGTGTCTCGCTGCTGGGAGTCTAAAAGAAGAATCCTGTGCTTGTGATTTTACAAATTTTAAAAAAAAAAAAAAGGCATAAAACCTCAAGTTGCATCACAGATCTTAAAAAAGGAACAAAGTTAAAATTCCTGAACTGACTGTATAATAGCTGCTTCAGAACAGATAGTTGGTGTTGGGGTTCTGAGTTATGCAACAGAAAAGCAGCCTCCTGAATCATTCAAGTGATTAGTCTAAAACTGGCTGTGGGTGGGAGGGGCTTCCTCTATCAATCAATCACAGCGACACTAACTAATCATGGGCTATCATCTGTCAACTCATGCATGCAAACTGAGGTGGATACATAGTCCTCTGCGTGTTACGTGTTACTCTCCATGACGCATCATCAGCATGGGTTTTAGGCAAATAGCTGACTTCATGATGATGGCGAGTGGGATTTCACAAATATTAAATTAGAGAAAAAAAAAATCGAGGGTAAATTGAGAAACATTAGTGAGATCAGACACAGAGGAGGTCTGGGGTTTCAGTCGGTGTTCCAGTTCATCCCAAAGGTGTTGAGTGGGGTTGAGTCAGAGTCAGGACTCAGTGCAGGACACTCCAGGTCTTCCACTCCAACCTTAACACACCATGTCTCACTGTATTCAAACTCTACACAGACATAAAGACTAAACCCTGTTGCCATGGTGATAGGCAGTAGATGGTTAAATCCATAAATTGTTATGGAGCAGAGAGATGTTTATAGCTCCGGGTCTCACTGCATGACCTTGCACATGGAGCTTTTATCCTAACCAGCGTTCTGAACCTGTGGATCTGGGATAGGGATTCTCAATACACAGACACGACACGCTATAACCCAGGGTTTCCACACACAACAGCGACCCCCATCCTGATGCGCATTTCCAATAAAAATCAATTTTCACTTGTTCAACAAAGAGACGGGACAAAACTCCATTTCATTCAGCATCACTGATCCGTATCTACAATCTATAATTTACAACCCACATTGTAGTAGTTTTCCAAAGCGCTCCAAAACTTCATAATCTCCGAATCAAACTTCCATTCTGAATCCTCTTGCATATCAAAGGAGACCCAAATAAATACATGATGAAGAATGAGATTTGGAAAGTAATGAGGCGTCGGTGCTCAGAGAAGTAGGCATCGTTTCCATGTTTAATTCAAAACGCAGGGTTTTCCGGTTTAAAGACAGAGAAGATGCTTTTGGCAGATTATGGTGATTATTAAGGGATTATGGTGTTCGTGGTCAATAGATTTTCATAAAGATGGAACACTTTTGTAGCTGCACTGCGGATCGGCACGGATATGTCCATCAACGATGCCGTCAGTGTGATGGTGAGAAATTTTATCTCCGGCATCTTAGTAAAAGGGCAAGAGGAGGGGAAAAAAATAAAATAAAATAAATAAATAAATAAATAAAAAACACTTTCTGCACAGTCATTGTGACTGTGGTTCCTTCCACGAGCAGGTCGTCTACCCTGTGTGTCCCTCTGAAGGGCTGAGCAGAGTCTGTGAACAAGAGCAATGTGTGTGTGGGGTTATATACATTTCATTTTAAATGCAAATTTCTGAAAGTGAGTTCAGAATACAAAATATACAGACCGGTTCTCAGTAAGGTCACATCAGAGATCGGTACATTTAAGGTCTGAAGAGCAGAAGACAAAAGACAGCTGTTTAAATTTGGACTAAGTGATGACGCAGTGCATGTATTTTTTCCAGCAACGGTAATCCCATGACTTTTCAGCCACCACACAAGAGCATGACAGAACTGTTACTCGGACCTAAATTTTGGGCTTTGAAAGAAAAACAGCATGCAGTAAAATGAAACATGGCTAATTAAACATCAGCTCGCTGGCCAAGGTTTTACTGATCGCCAAGTTAGTCGTGGTGTTGAAGTTAAGTCGAGGTCTGTATACACTGAATCTCTTCTTCACTACAAACTTCATCTCTGAAGTGATGTCTTTAAGCAGACTGAATGAGTCAACAAAGGGGAAAATCTGCCAGAATATACAGTGTGTGTGTGCGCACGTGTTGCTTTGCGTTTTCGTCTGGATTTACAGAGCGGCCCATAATGGTGATGTTGAACATGTTTGATAGAATCTTCCAGTTCTACCATCATGCGCAAACACATTAGCTGCTTACCCAAGAATGGTTCTTATGAGTAGAGTGGGTTTTTCCTCAACCCTATTTTTCACCAATTTGGTCAATTTCCACCCACCGGTCATGATATGACAGCTAACAACCAAGGAAGGTAACTAACACACACACACACACACAAGAAAGCTGTGCTCTTTAATTCATTAGTATTGCCGTGATTGACAGGAGAGAGTCCCCTCCCACCTAGACAGAGAGGCCAGTTTTGCTCTTTTAGCTCTCGGATATGGAAGATTAGATGGTCAAAATTCCAAATCTCGAGAGACGGTTGAAATGATCCATCCATCCGTTTTCCTTAGCGTTTATCCCACACAGTGTCAGAAAGAGCCAGGAGTCAGGAGCCAGGAGATGCCAACACGTCACAGAGCACAAATCAATTCTCCTCAAATGGAGGAGGAAACAGGAGTACCAAGAGGAAATCCCTGAATCCCTGAAGGGAGAACATACAAGCGTACAGGCAGGAATCAAAGCTAAAACCCCAGAGGTGCGAGGATTAAGTGCAACCATTAAGCCGCCTTTCACCGTTCTTACATTTCAGACAAATATCCCACATTATTATGCATTATGTTGAATACGTATCACACAAACTGCAGATGTACCGAATCAAGGGCGATGTTGTGAATAAGAATCAGCTTGAACCAGTTTTCTGAGTCTCAAATACAAACACAGAGCTGAACAAAACACTCTAAAGTGTGACAGGAGATGATTCATGCACTGAACAAACACTGAAAAAAAATAGCTGTTAATCTGCAGCAAGTTCGATTTTATTTTATTTATGTATTGCTTTCAATAGCACATTGTTGCAAAGCATCTTTAGGAATCCGGTGTAGATTTAGAGATTCTTAATGAGGAAGCCAGAGGCAACAGCAGCAAAGAGGGAAAGAAATATAGCAGAAAGCTTGGGAGGGAGCAGAATGAAATGGGAATCCATCCTCTTCTTGATATTGGTTTTAAAAATGTAGAAGAGAAACATTTGTAAGTGTTTTGAAAGGATGAGCATTAATGATTACAGCAACACTTCTTATACAGTGCAAGTCTACAGCATCAAGGTGAGATTGTCCACTGACCTACGGGAAACTTGGACTTTCAGAACGGACAAACCCATTCATCACCGCTGAGTAGATTCAGCTACAAGTGCGAGTCACTTTTGTATATTTAAGGGCAGTCTCCTGATTAAAGTGAAGCAGCAGTAAGTGCTTTCAGTGTTCACACTGTAAATGAGCTTAAAAGTGGAGCAGTTTCTTTTTTGATGTGGCTTCAGTCTCCTTGACGTTCACACCGCAACTCCTTAAGAACTCAGACCTCAGCTATCTGCTGATATACACCACATTTTGTCCTGTTCTATTGTAATCGGCATTTTTTGCACAAACAAACGAAACACTTTGATATTCTTGTGTGTTGATTAATGATGACATTTTATGCAAATCTATTTAATCTCTCCACATATCAATATCTCATCCTGAGGCCACACAACCCCATGAGCAGTCACTGTGAAAAGTTTTGTTTCTATTAGTGATGGAAAACAGCAGTTATTTACAGTGAGCCTCAAGACACTTCTGGGTTAATGAAGCGTAAATCAAACTGGTGTACCTTCATGTTCACATCACCCAAATCAATCCAACAATAAAACGACCCACAAACTATACACAGAGCTTTCTCCTGAGTCTCAGTCTGCTTCTGAGGTCTGAGATCATCTGGAGTGTTCACATTCATATCAGCCTGAGACAGCTTTGGGTGCTCAAACAAACTAATGTGTGCAAGAAAACAAATAGATCTTTATACGTGAATAGGAACAGATTGTTTACACATGAATTTCAGATTCCTTCTCATGGCCTGATCTGCAATGCGGCACTCGGATCCACCTCCCCCTGAACCAATTAGGAGCATGAGAGCAACAAGAGCATGGCTTTCTAACTGGTCTAACGAGAAGCAACCAGACGCAAACAGCAAACCGAACACACTTCACTTTCCATGTCAAAGGATCTAGGTGTTATAGCATTACTTTCAAACCAGAGGACTTGATGTGAAACTCCCTTAAAACAGCATGACTTCTCCCTCAAACATGAATACCTGCATCAGCACTAGACAGAGGAGTACATCATCACTGGATCAGGTGTTTAATGCTTGTTTGTTTGGCCAGAGACCTCAATGACTAATCTAAAAAAAAAAAAAAAACGCGGTTCTGTCAATGCACTAGTTAATGAACACCGTGCAGCGGACACACAAAGTTATTCTTCTCAAGTCAAGGCATTGAGTAAATCACATCTGATTGTTAAACAGAATGCGCTTTAAAAAAAATAAAATAAAAAACTATAATTTGTGAATTAGAGCCAAGCAGGAAAGTTTCAATACACACACACACAAATCCACACACAATTTTTGCAAAAGCAGATTGAACAAATCATTTATAAATATTAAAATCTACCAACATGTGTATTTTAGCTTGTACTTTGCATTTGGAAAATCACATTTAGTGAATAAGAATCAGGTCAGGAAAATGCGGACTGCTGTTTAGTGATTTTCTTTTAATAAGATTTTGCAAATGTCGTGATTCTGTGGCTATTCTATCTCCATGCTACTCTTACACTCTACGCTGAGTTTAGATGTTATGACCCGAGCCACACCAGCTAACATCTTTCGAGATGAAAAAGACTCTTGCGATTTAAGAAGCATTTAAAAATAGCACGAGGCGACGTGCTGTAAAACCATTAGACGTCCATCTGGATGGAACTAAAATGATGAGATTAGTCTCGAGTTTGTCCAAAGAGTAGGCTACTTATTCTCGGGACAGAAAGTTCTGGACGGAAATAAATACATTAAAAAAAAAGATACATGTTCAGAGGAGGGAGAGTGAGTATATTAGTAGGAGAATGTTGGACATGGAGCTGCCAGGCAGGAGGCAAAGAGGAAGGCCAAAGAGGAGGTATATGGATGGAATTAATGAGGATATGAAGCTAGTGGGTGCAAGTGTTAAGGATGCAGAAGATAGGGATAGGTGGAGAGAGATGATTCATTGTGGTGTCCCTGAAGGGAAAAGCCGAAAGAAGAAGAAAGGGTCCAAATACGACTAAAAGCTCACAACAACAGGCAATTTTAAATTTGATGTCCTATAGATGAACACAGGACAAAATGAAACACAGCTCTCAGTATGAACAATGTTATACATGCGAAGTGAAGTGTTTAGATGAAAATTACAGCTAGAACACATTTAGGATGCTGGGGCTAAAGAGTTAACGTCGCTTAAACAGAAACACTTTCAATAAGCACTATTGTAGTATTGTGCATTTAGGAAAGACAACAGACCAAATCAGCTTCAGGTCACTGCAACTAGGTATTTACTTCTGTGTAGGTAGAAACACTGGAATAATCCTGTGATTTGACTGAAATTAAATATCTAAGTTCTCAGATATAGCATACCTCGAAAAATGATACCTTCCTAATTGCTGCTGATGTTACCACACCTGTATTCCACTAAACCTGTTTCCAAAATATGTAAATTGCTCTTCACGCGTCAGTAACTTCAGGATTAACAGGGTGCGTGCATTTGGCTTCGACTTTGTTGTCTTGTAGATCAACAGTAGCAATTTTGGAAGCTTGTTAGATTTGGAAGCTTGTTAAATTCTCAGATAATGATCAGTATCTGAGCACAGCTTAAACAGTTTCCGTCACTGAGCTAATGCGAGTTATTTACCTGGAATCGTCATCAGTGGTATCCGAGATCAGAATTAACGTGTCCCAAATCATAATCTGTTGAAATGAATCTCTCAAAGGTACTAAGATAGTCTGCTATTTCTGGTAGGATGAGGAGAAGATAGAGGAGAATAAGCAGGAAGATGACGATGACGAGGAGGAGGAGGAGGAGGATGAGAATGATGAGGAGGAAGAAGAGGAGGAGGAGGAGAAGGAGGATGAAGATGATGAGGAAGTTGAGGAGGATGATGAGGAGGAGGAGAATGAGGAAGTGGAAGAGGAGAAGGAGAATGAGCAGGATGATGAAGTTGAGGAGGAGGTGGAAAAGGAGAATGAGGATGAAGTTGAGGAGGAGGAGGAGGAGGAGGAGGAGGAGAAGGAGGTGGAGGATGGTGATGAGGTGGAGGAGGAGAAGGAGGATGAGGATGATGAAGTTGAGGAGGAGGATGAGGAGGAGGAGAATGAGGACGTGGAAGAGGAGAAGGAGAATGAGCAGGATGATGAAGTTGAGGAGGAGGTGGAGAAGGAGAATGAGGATGAAGTTGAGGAGGAGAAGGAGGTGGAGGATGGTGATGAGTTGGAGGAGGAGAAGGAGGTGGAGGATGGTGATGAGTTGGAGGAGGAGAAGGAGGTGGAGGAGGATGATAATGAAGTTGAGGAGGACGAGGATGATGATGAGGAGAAAGAAGAGGAGCTGGAGGATGAGGTACAGGAGGAGAAGGAGAAGAAAGAGGTGGAGGAGGAGGATAAGGATGAAGGTCAGAGGTGTAAATGAAATTTGGAAAAATAAATCAAGAGACTTGTAAATTAAATTCTATAATGAAATGCAACGAGGAGTTTGTTTACGGTGACTGTGTGTAACTAGGCGACATTCTCCCCCGTCACATGACATAACTTGCTTACTCTGCTACTCCACAACCCATTGAACTTCAGTTATATCCTTCAAGTTAAATAAAATAAGTGTTTTGACTGGACATCATATAACTTTATTATATAACTGATGTAAATGATTTGCGTAATTACAGGACTGGCGATGGACCAGGACGCGGCTCGGTCCTGATGGAGGCACAGTGACTACAATAATGCTGATCTGAGCAGTAGTGGATTATAATTAATGGGGTTTTCTTGAGTGAAACTGAGACGTCTGAATCAGTGGCAGAATCTTAACGTGAGATTTAATAAACATTTAAAACTATCAATCAAGTCCACACTCCCTATTCCGAAAGCGTAACTTCCTCTTTATCTCAGCTCAGAATAGGCTAGCGGTTATAAATAAATAAATGCTCCTGCTAATCACTTAAATATGCTAGCATTGTGAATTTCCCTCTGGAATTAATATTAGTGTCATAACTACCTTCAATTACTGCAGGTTAATTACAATTAAATTCAAATCCGCACTAAAGCCACAGTCATTCATGGCTGGGAGCAAAGAGGAAAAAATTGCCCTTGCTCTCTGGGCAGGAAAGATTTCATATACACTCTCTCTCTCTCTCTCTCTCTCCTGTCAATCACAGTGACATTAGCTAATCCAGCAAACATGCAGAAGAAGGCAGATAGTGTTTCCTCTGAGTGTGTTACGCCTCTCTGTAAAGCAGCATAAGAAACAGCTCAAGATTGGATTCATGCTGTATTCATCAAAGGGGGAAAATGGGAAAAATCTATTACACGTATATAGAAATAGAAATCTAAAGCACATATAAAGGCAAAGCTTAATGTCGCTATATCAAGTCGCATTCAGCCTATACATTACTGATACAGCATTTACACATTCTGAGAAAAATATATACATATTCTGGCTAAAATTATGATAAAAGTGCACGAAGGAAAAAAAAAAAAAATAGCAGTGAGTGGTAAAAGGAGCCTCTGCTGGTTTTCAGTGTTGAGTCAGGACGCAGATGGAGTTGAGCCGCTTTGGTGGAGTGGGTGGATGCTGAAATCTGCAGAAGGCCTCGTCATATGAGACACCCACAGAGACCTCCTAAGTCCCTGTGAGGACAAAGCCATGGGCCATACGCCAGCTTGGCCCCACTGTTGCTTTGCCAGTACTGAATAGAGCTGTTACAAACTACACGCTTACTGCAATATAGAGACAGAAAATAGTTACAGAAATACCTTAAACAGCCTCACTGCCATTGGAGCTCTACAGAGATGAGATCTGATCACCAAGTGTGCTTTAGGAAAGGTTAGAAAAGTTGTTCAACCTGAAGAGAAATTCTCTCCCACACACACACACACACACACAGACAGACAAACATGATTAGCCATTACATTAAAACCACCTGCCTAACAGTGTGTAGATCCTCCTTGTGCTAACAAAACAACTGTGACTTGTCAAGACATGAACTCCACCTGACCTCTGAAGGTGTGCTGTGGTACACCAAGACGTTAACAGCAGTGCTGTAAATTATGAGGTGGAGCCTTCATGAGTTGGACTGGTGCCATCTACATGATGTAAAAGAAAACACGATCCACCAGACCTGGTCACCTTCTTCCATTGCTCCATGGTCCAGTTCTGATGCTTTCATGTCCATTGCAGGTGCTTTCAGCAGTCTATGCGATAAGAGCTCTTCTGTGGGATCAGATCAGACCTTTGTTTCTCACGTTCATCATTTGTCTTGGGTTTCCATGACCCTGTCACTGGTTTATCTGTTGTCCTTCCTTGAAGCAATTCTGGTAGCTACTAAAACCCTGCACACAAGGAACACCCCAAAATACATGCTATTTTTGAGATGCTTTGACCCAGTCGTCTGGTCATCACAATTTGGCTCTCGTCAAAGTTGCTCAGATCCTTACACTTAACCATTTTCAAGTTCTGAGTGTTTATTGTTTAATATATCCCACACACTGTCAGGTGTCATTGTACTCTGTATATTTACACTGCAGTATACACAGTCGCTGTCCACTTTATTAGGAACACCTGTAAAATTACACAATTGGTTTTAACTTAACAGCCAATCATGTGGCAGCAGCACAGAGCATTAAATCAGTATGGTTGTACTATTAATTTGCTGTTCCTAGGGTGGTTATTTATCAGGTTTTTTGTTTGTTTGTTTGTTTTTATCTAAAATGAACGAATGGGGGGCACGGTGGCTTAGTGGTTAGCACGTTTGCCTGACACCTATAGGGTTGGGGGTTCGATGGCCGCCTCCGCCATGTGTGTGTGGAGTTTGCATGTTCTCCCCGTGCCTCGGGGGTTTCCTCCTGGTACTCCGGTTTCCTCCCCCGGTCCAAAGACATGCATTGTATGTTGATTGGCATCTCTAAATTGTCCGTAGTGTGCGAGTGAATGAGAGTGTGTGTGTGCCCTGCAATGGGTTGGCACTCCGTCCAGGGTGTATCCTGCCTTGATGCCCAATGACGCCTGAGATAGGCACAGGCTCCCCGTGACCCGAGAATAGATCGGTTAAGCGGTAGACAATGAATGAATGAACGAATGATAGCACATCACTATTGTGTGTGGTCTTGTATTCCCTTGCTTGCATTCAGCAAGCACTTTTAACCAAAATGCTGTAAAAGTAAACTAGAAAAAGTATTATATTTTGGGTCTGATTAAAATCACAAGATTTTGAGAAGTTGTTAAATCCTTTAGAATCAGAGACGACAATTACAAATACAATTATTAACTCGTCATTAACTGTTTAAAAAATGCTTGAAACTCTTGCTTTGAAGCTTCATAGTCCATCGGACTACTCCCTGGTATCACTGAACTGATTAACCATCACACGCTTCCTAGAAGCTTAGCGCTGATTCACAGAATCTAACACACAACATGTTGCATGTTCTTGTGGGAGTCACACTACAGCCACACATGACGGAGAGATTAAACACGAGGCAGAGTCCATACAGGTCGTATTTCTCAGTATCTGTAGGCAGGTAAGCAGCAGGCGGTTTGTGTCTGTTGTCACTGCGCACAAGGACACACAAGCTAAACACTGCTGTTCATTTTTCTAAACAACTTCTGGATTAACGCAAAGTGTACAAGAAAGAGAGAGAAAGCAATTAGTGACTTTCATTTCAAACAGCAATACACAATTAAGTAGGAAAAATGTAGACTGGTGATTACTTATGCGTAAATCTCGTCATCTACGTTTTTTTCTAATATTTTATCCAGCCGGATTTTCTCAAATCAAAAGAACATTTCAAAACTCTACACAGTTTAATAATACTATTGCAAATAGATTTTGCTTTTGTTATTTTTTCCAGTCAAACCAAACATTTCAAAGACACGAAATGCAGATTATTTGTGGTTTTAGGGATTCGTGAGTGAAATTTGAACACAGATTAAGTGGGTTGGAGAGCGATGGCTGATCTGGAGTCATTCCCATTCCCAACAGAGCAGTGTTGTTTTTTTTGTTGTTATAAACAATAACTTTTATCCCTTAACATTTAAATACATTTATAATCGATTTGGGAGATTACATATATTTATTACATTTTTTTTTTTTTATGAATGTATTTTTAAAATATTCATTTATTTGGCATTCCTATTTTTAGAAAATTAAATAAATATTATTTTAAAAAAAAAAATTTCCCCAGTTTGAAATATTTATTAAAAAAGTCTAATATCATATCAACCGCTTTGTCAGTCTGTAAGTATTTCTATTACAAAATAAAATATCCATCAAGATAAATCAGAAAATCTTATGCTTACATAAAAAAATTTTTATTACAATTTACCAAAAAAAAAAAAAAAAAAAAAAAACATTTAACGGAAGTATGATGAGTATAGGAGCAAGATTTAAATGTTGGTAGTAACTAACTTGTGTAACTAACACACACAGACAGACAGACAGACAGAGAGAGAGAGAGAGAGAGAGACAGACAGACAGACAGACAGAGAGAGAGAGCGCACAAGAAAGAGTGATTGAGGGAATAAAATAGAGAGATAGACAGACAGACAGATGATCAGTGGTTAAGAAGCTGGACTTTAGCTCAAAAGGTCAGTAGTTAAAATCCCAACACTGCCCCATGAGCCACGGTTAAATGTGAAATAAACGTAAGCCTCTCTAGACACGGCCGTCTGCCAAGTGCAGTAAATGTAAACAGTGTTGTTGCTACTCAGACCCACATGCAGGGATTTATTTTGCCCCTGAAACATGAGCAATCTGGGCTGAAGCTGTGTTGGCTTAGCTAATTGGCATCTGTAATTCATGATATCAATTAACTAGGGAATGTTTGGTTTAGTGAATCCAGCTTACTTCTAAGGAAACCTCACTATGTTGAGCTAACTATGTGGTACAGCTCCTTTCTCCGAAGCACATGAACACAAGTGAACCATGCAGGCAGTCAGACCAGGCTTGCTCTTGCATCTCATTACTGTGGTGTAATACGACCACCAGGCTTCGCAAATCTGTTCAACACAAGTCACTTTAACCTTACTGGGCCAAAACACACTATCAGCAGCTGTCCCCAAGGACAACGCAACAACCTCCAGCATATTAGAAGGAGCCCAGAACCTTCAAACAACCACCACGACAAGGCATCACCACAAAATCAGAGAAAAGTAAAAACAGACTGAAATTAACAGAACAGTCTTTAAGCAGGCCTGTTTTTTCCTTAAAGTTCCTGATTAGATAGATGAAGTTTCCAGAAAAGTCTGAATGCCTGACCTGAACCTTATTCCGGAGATACACTTTAAACCAAAACGCTGATTTGACACAACCAACGAAATTCCTTCCCAAATCCATGACTGCTCTAATATCACCTTCGACTTACCCCAGAAGCAGGACAGAGCTCTAAATCACTTCATTTGTGAGCTCCTTGCTTTGAGCTACATAGTTGAGAGGGGAAAAAAAACATGGCCATCTCTGCATTATTCCTTTATAAGCAACACACTAGCCAGCAACTCAACTGTGATGAGTGATGTATATTCTTTTCATCATAACTGTGGGGTCAGTGTTATAGATATAACAAGCAAATAATTCTGTATGTTGATTGTTCAAAAGTAAATACTTTTATATACACAGTATAACTCATTGAAAGGCCAGAAGTGCTGCTTTGTTTATCGATGATGCTATGAGTTGAGGAGACCGTCCAGGGTCCCAGGACACGTGTCAAGGAGGAGTTTTTGTTGCTTGTCAGAGGTTAAGAATTAAGTTATGTATAAATACCACATAGCTGATTATGTTAAAGCACACGGTTTGATTTAAGAGTCTGTTTTGATCTGAGGGAAAACTCAAATATTCTACCTTCCCTCAGAAAACCCTGCATGCCTCTCCGTCTCATTTGTGCCTCAATCAAGACCTTAGAAAGCTTCCCAAAACTAAACTAACCTATTATTAACAGCATACCTACTACTGAAACATTAATTCATCTCCAGTACCCACATTGTCCTGGTCAGGACTAAAGGAGATTCCAGGAACAGTGTGTGTGATGCAGGAGTAAACCCTTGACAGGACACCGGTCCATCGCAGGACACCACACATTCACACCCAGAGGCCAGTTAGAGTCACCGCCATGTACTGAGAGGCAGGAAGACAAACAGTGACTCAAAACACAAGGAGAACTCCACACAGACAGAAAAACCAAGCTCAGGACCAAAGTGCACTATATTATTACAATATTTTAAAGGAACTTCACAGAATACATTTAACACTGTACTATATAATGATCCATCTCAAAGTCATCAAGGGACTGAGACGTTATCTCCGTGGTTAAGTTCACCTACAATTTCTTACTGATGATTATTTGTAAAAAATGAAGAGTTGTTGCTACCGGATCCTCGTCCTCTAAAAGTGTTTGCAGAAATGAAGTCATTATTACCCTAAATTATAGGAAGAAGAATATATGTGAGAAGGAGCAGTAAGTAATGCTGAGAGTTTCAAAGAGTAGTATTTCTCTAATAAAAATAAATTTTAATTAAAAAAATAAATAAATAAATAAAATATCAGCATGGAAAACAATCCACGAATGAAGAGCAGTAAGAAATGTCCATTAAAACACGCCCTGCCAAATTCCTGGCCAAGCAACATGCAAATCATCTGGTGCGCCTAAGAATCATTGCAAGGTGAAACCAACCGAAGCTAATGAAAAAGATTCA
The DNA here is from genome assembly GCA_033459395.1 of Hemibagrus guttatus. Taxonomy (NCBI): domain Eukaryota; kingdom Metazoa; phylum Chordata; class Actinopteri; order Siluriformes; family Bagridae; genus Hemibagrus; species Hemibagrus guttatus. Next base: position 2,980,664 of record JAUCMX010000019.1, read on the forward strand.
GTGTCACAAAGAAAACAAGGTCTGACAGTTTTTCATAAATACTCATACTCTTTCACAAGAGTACTGCTATTCAGCAGGTACGATGAAGCACTTGTGACTGTCACGACTGCGTCCTTAACATCAAACGTAACCGTCTGTTCATTTAGATGCTTAAAGTTTCTTACACTTGAGTCACTTCTGATAAAAGCATCTGCCAAATAAATATTTCAAAGAAAACCCTTAAATCTAAGGCATTTTATTTAACCAGTTACTTTAGTTTATATTCTTACTTTCAGATGTCTTCAAAGAAGCTTCTTTTTAAGAGGATATCCTTACAGTTAGAGGTGAAACCAATCTGGTACCCAGGATCACTATAATAATAATAATAATAATAATAATAATAATAATAATTAAAATAATAGTAATAATAAATAATAATTAAAATAATAGTAATAATAATAAGAAAATAAATAAAATAAAATTTTCAAAATTTAAAACTGGTGGAGGAGATATTGCAGATAAAACAATAAATAAATAAACTAATTAATTAATTAAACCATTTCAATCATGGAAATTCAAAACTTGGAAACATTTCAATATATAGAGACATGACTGCATTTTTGTTAGGATTTCAATTGATTTCATTACAATTATATTTTATTATTTTGGCCATGCTTTTTCAAGTGCTTCAATACAAAAACATTTTGTTTATTAAGAAAAAATAATATTGGATGGTTATAATTATAATCAAGGATTCGGTACTGGAAAAGAGAAAGCGGCAACAAGTGACCATCTATACATAAAACATTAAAAACCTATTATTGTAAGGAAAGAGAAAAATATTGCAATTATCCTGATTTTTTTTTTTTTTGCATTACATTAGTTCTGTCATATTCACAGTAAATACTGTAGGAATGTAAGTGTGTTGTTTTGGTACGTTTAGTTGTTAAGCTTCATTTCATCATAGTCTTGCAAAATGTATCTTGTTACTTAAAGGCATAAAAAAAAAACATCTTATTCACATATTTCACCTCTTAGGAATTTCCTTTTGTGTGTGTGTGTGTTGTACTAATATTGCCAACAAGTAAGAGAAGCTTCTAGCTACTTAGCATTTTGTCTACAAACTTTGGGCCACACCTCCTGTGCGCTTAAAGATCTGCTCTTCTGCGCATGCGTCGAGCCCTCAATTACTTTCTTACAGGCGACCGTAGATAACACACTGCACTCTGTTTTTGTTTATTTGGTCAGCTCTACCCGAAGGCATTAAGCTGCACAAAGTCGCGTTGGTTGCTTACATGCGCATCAATCGCTCTTTGCCAATCTTTCAGACGAATAATACGTTATGGTGAAGCGCCTTATTCTAATGAATGAACAAGGACATTAAGGCAACTCCATTAAGGCATGCTGACGGAATCTCCCGCAAAACTGCAACACCTTTTGGGCTTTAACTGTAATTATAACTCTCTCTGATGGGGAAATGATGTCTAGTGTAAAGCGAAATATAAATTAAATTTCCTACTACACTAGCCACCCCTCTACAGGTTGCTCTAGCAGAAGAGAACCACGGCAAATTGGTCAGGTTAACCTGGATTTATATCTGGTAAAATATCGACCGTAAATCTTGCAATACGATGCCAATCTGCACAATGAAATGTTTAATAAGTGACCTACATACATGCGGGAGGTGAATTGCGGTGCTGCCGAAACCTAATGCGCGCTTCTGTCGCTCTTGGAACTAAATATAGCAAAGTTTAAAATGCGGACCTTTTTATTTATTTATTTATTTATTTTTAATAAACGCACATCACCGGCATCGACAAATGAATCGTCTAGACAAGTCACAAGTGCGTGTGTGTTTTTAAAAATCGGTTAGCTAGCTAACCGCAGACGTTTGGCGGCGCAGCTCTCTCCGGTCGCACTAATAAGCGCAGGCGAAATGTGGGTCAGCAGGCCTCCGGACTCTTCACGATCAAGCTTCAGGGACAAAAATAATAATAAGAGCGCTGTGTTGTTTTTACTGTGTTTTTCTTTTTCCATTGTCACCGTTACAATAGATGCTGCACTAGACACGTACCGGGTGTGTAATTTTTTTTTAAAAACAAATCATAAACGTGCAAAACGCGGTGCTTACCCAGTTTATTCGCCGTCATAAGGGGATCTCGCTCTCCTTGTTTTGGTTTAGACGCCTGCGTTGGATTGACTGGAGTTACAAAAAACAGCAGGGCCTACCCTGGGCTTCCCGAGCGCATGCGCAGTAGGCACTAGGCGACAGCAGTAGCAGCAGCCTACACAATCTGGCAGCACACACAAGCAAGCTAGCGCCAGGAGCATATTTATCGTTGTGTCAGAAATGTCATACTAGCTTTCTTTAAAAAAAAAAAAAAGAAATCAATTACTCTTAAAATTTAATAAATCATTCCACAGTACCCATTTTGGAATATATTTTAATTTGCAATTTCAAATAACTTCTTTTTTTTTCTTTTCGTTTTATAAAAAAAAAAAAAAAAAACCACACACACAACGCGCTTCGTGTTATTTTTTTTGTGTGTTATACAAGCGCCCCCAATCTAGTATGTGTCTCATTTGTTTGGCGGAAGGCCAATTAGGTCAAACTCACCAGACAACCAACCTTGATTGGTAGCGCGTAAAAGTTGTAGCAGGAGATTGATTGACAGCTGGCTTGGCCAATCAGCGCGTCGTGCGTGTGTGGGCGTCACTAAAGGCGGAAGTGTGTCTAATATTCCGAATAACTTGCCGTTTTATGCTATTAACTTTTTTCCTTTTTTTTTTTCTTTTGGCTTTTTGTATGTTTTCACACACACACTATTTTTAAATTTAAAAAAAGTTTTACATACCTAAAATTCTAATTCCTAGATGTATAATAAAGAAGTGTGTAAAGATAAGATAAAATAGAACTTTATTAATCCCGAAAGAAATTATTTTGCCAGAGACTGCTTCAGATTACAGGAGAAATAAATATAAATGAAATAATCTATATATACAAATGTATTCAAAAGTACAAAAATGTATTTGAAAATATAAATGAAAAATAAATTAACTGTATTCAAGTACAAAAAGGTGCTAGGGAACTAAGAACATATTTCACATGATGTGATATTGCACATGGTATGATGGTATGATATTGCACATGGATATTATATTAACGTACATTGTGAATTATTGTGAAATTTTAATACCGTCAGTGTTTATTTGGTCAGCTCTGCTCCCTCCTTGAAGGGGAGGAGTTATAGAGTTTGATGGCCACTGGTGGGAAAGACCTCCTGTGACGTTCTGTGGTTGTCTTTGGTGATCTCAGTTTACCACTGAATGTGCTCCGGTAGGAGTCACATAAAATGAACTTCCTTAAAGTGAATGCACTCCATCACCATTTTCTGTACCACTTATACTGCACAGGGACAAGGACATTTTAGAAATCCTTTTTTTGAGGGGCGGTAGCTCAAGTGGTTAAGGCTCTGGGTTGTTAATTGTGGTTCAAGCCCCAGCACGACCAAGCTGCCTCTGTTGGGCAAGTACCCCCAACTACCACCACCCTCTGCTCCAGGGGCACTGCTGACTCATGGCTGGCTCTGACCCCAACCCTCCAAGGATGGGATATGCAAAGCAATATGCAAGAATTTCACTGTGCAGTAATGTATATGTGACAAATAAAGGTTGCTTAACTTTAATGGGGAAGAAAACCAGAGTACCCTAATGGTACTAGATAAATAGGCAGGAATCAAACCCCCAACTCCAGAGGTGAAAGGCAAATATGCTAACTACTAAGCCAACAAAGAAGCAAATGAAATTTTATTGGCAAAAAAAAAAAAATTTTCATAAAAGTTCCTTTAACAAAACAAGTACATCTATGATACAGTGATTATAGAAAAGTAACACACCCCTGTTAAACTGTCAATAACCTGTTTGTGCATGACAGTTCTTATCTTAACCTATCACACTCATTCTAATGTTCATACAGCTCCCATTATAGAAGTGATTGTGATAAACTACAAATAAAGATCAACTGTGTCTGTAGGAACATCTTGGTTTTATCTGATTGCTGAAGCTACAGAGATTATAAAGCATGTATGGGATCTAACTGGGGAAAGGTATCAATCAGAAGAGGATATAAACAACAGATGTACCATGAAAAACCATGGAGGCCATCATCAACAAGTGGATGTCCATCCTTCCAAAATTAACAAAAGGACAAGAAGACCACTTATTATGGAGGCTGCCAAGAGACCTACAGCAACGTTAGAGGAATATCTGATAAGTGCTGATTACTTCCTCCATGTAACAACACTATCTGATATTTGTCACATGTCTGGACTTTGGGGTAGTGTAGCTAGATAAGCTCTTTGTCATGACAAATATATCACTCCAGATCATGTGTCAAAATATGTCATGGTCTGATAAGACCAAAGTAAAACTTTTTGGGCTTAATTCTAAAGGATGTATTTGGCTCAGAAACAATGAGTCTGTGGGGGAGCCTGTGCCTATCTCAGGCGTCATCAGGCATCAAGGCAGGATACACTCTGGACGGAGTGCCAACCCATCACAGGGCACACACACACTCTCATTCACTCACGCAATCACACACTACGGACAATTTAGAGATGCCAATCAACCTACAATGCATGTCTTTGGACCCGGGGAGGAAACCGGAGGAAACCCCCGAGGCATGGGAGAACATGCAAACTCCACACACACACAGCGGAGGCGGGAATCGAACCCCCAACCCTGGAGGTGTGAGGCAAACGTGCTAGCCACCGTGTCCCTCTACTGTATATATTTAATACGAGACGTGGGTCAATTGATTCTAGACACTGTGAGCCATCTAGTGGCCATAATGTAGAGCTTCATGTTTTAGGTTACAGTCTTGTTTTAAAGTTTAAAAAACAGTAAATATTATACGTTTGGTTCTTATGGACTTTATCCCATGACCAGAGTTTATTGAATTAATGTGTGAGGAACAGAATTTCAACGCTGTGGACAGTGACAGTCTTCTGACCTAATATTAATAATATCCACAAGATGGCACTGGACATAGAATGTTCACACATCCTGATCACACTGGAAACCAGCATTAACCATCACGTTTGGTTAAAAAAAAAAAACTCTTCACACACCATCCTTCTGCACAACGCAAACGATCAGCTAGAAACAATGCACCCAAATGTGCTTGTTCCTCATACTGTTACCACAAAGTTGGAAGCACACAACAGTAGAGGATGTCTCTGTATGCTGTAGCATTATTTCCTCTTCACTGGAACTAAGAGGCTCAAACCTGTTCCAGAAAGCACAAAGCTGTGTACAATTGAGCTGCAGACATGAGGACATGGTGTGTGTGAAGGTTGGACTGGAGGAACTGGAGTATCCTGCACTGAGCCCTGACTCTGACTCAACCCCACTGAACACCTTTGGGATGAACGGGAACACCGACTGAACCCCAGACCTCCTCACTCTTACAACATCAGTGTCTGATCTCACTAATGCTCTTGTAGCTGAATGATCACTGATCCCCACAGACACATTCCAACATCTAGTGGAAAATCTTACTGATTCAAAATGGCTGGCTCCTTTTACTCCTGTAGACAGCTCTCTCTCTCTCTCTTTATGCTGGTTTATCCTTTTTAACAACAAACACAGTCTATTAAAATCTGTTAAAATTATAGAATTATATTAAAGTCTGTTTAAAATTATTTAAACAATCAACATTTACATTTTAGGAAATAAAAGCTGAAATCTGTCATTTCATATTAATCTTTTGATCTCATACCCAAATGTTTTTGTAAAAACAAAAGAACTGACTTTGGCTTCCACTTTATTAGGAACACCTGTGCATGAGTGCAGTTATCTAATCATCCAATCATGCAGCATAAATCAATCAATCTTTCAGATACAGCTCAAGAGCTTCAGTTAATATTCACATCAAACATCAGAATGAAAGAAAAAGTCTGTTAGAGTGTTTCAGATATATCTCCCAAGAGTTTCACACACAACAGTTTACACACAGAATGATGATCCAATCTGGTAAACTAGCATGATGTGTTTTTGATAGATCCCTAAACTTTTCTGTAACACTCTTATAAGTCTATAGCTAAATGCTGTAAACATTCATTCGTTCATTGTCTACCGCTTATCCGATCTACTCTCGGGTCACGGGGAGCCTGTGCCTCTCAGGCGTCATTGGGCATCAAGGCAGGATACACCCTGGATGGAGTGCCAACCCATCACAGGGCACACACACACACTACAGACAATTTAGAGATGCCAATCAACCTACAATGCATGTCTTTGGACCGGGGGAGGAAACCGGAGTACCCGGAGGGAACCTCCAAGGCACAGGGAGAACATGCAAACTCCACACACACAGCGGAGGCAGGAATCAAACCCCCAACTTCATTACCATTATTACAAGGCAATCTCAGAAAATCATATGTTCATTGTAAAGAAGTGTTTAAAGCTTAAAATGCTTCTTTCTTTCGTTCTTTCTTTCTTCTTTTCTTTAGGTTTCATTTTAAAGGGTTGGGTACGGTTGGGATCGGGTATATGGGGGGAAAAAATCTTCTGGTTATAGGCCACGCCCACTTCTCATTTAAAGTTGAATGCAAAAGCAGATACAGATATTTTAAGCACTAAAGGTATACTAAGATGTTCAGAGTGATAAATGTGCTAGCTGTGAATCACAAATCTTACTGCTTTCTTTCTACACCATATATACGTGCAAGTTCTGTATATACACTGCAGACCGAAATGTGAATGCAAAACAACACAAATTTAATTGAGAGTTTAAAGTATGGTTTCAGATTGTCAAAGAGGGAGAGAGAGAGAGAGAGAGAGAGAGAGAGAGAGAGAGAGAGAGAGAGAGAGAGAGAGAGAGAGAGAAGAAATTCACAATAACCAGTTATTCAAAACCACACTACTACAATGCAATGTTGCAGAATGACTTTAATTTAAAAGACACAACATGTTTACACAATTAGGAGCTGTGGACAGAAATGAAAGATTTCATTTAATTATCTATGTACATTCAGTATCACTATACACCATAGAGGGGTGATAAGCAGACCAAGGATAGATGCCTCAGGGTTTTCTGGTTCTCCGTCGAGGCTAATCAGATGCTCCACAGGAAAAGCAGCATATTGTGATAAAAAGACAAAATGTCTAAGCTCAGTGACAGTTTTACAGCAGAACATACAGGTAAAGAGAAGTGTACAGGAAGTGTTCCATTGTTCACTATGTTTATGAAGGTGTACGTGGTGTTGGATACCTTTTCTTTTTATTCTCCATTTTTTTGGCTTGTTTTTTTTTTTTGGTCATTTTATTTTATTGTTTTTTTACACGTATTCTGATGATCGTCTCCCGTTGCGCGGCTGCGAAGAGAAAAAGGATTCTCGTAATTAACCGGATGTACTCTCAATAACACTTATTTTCCATCTCAGTTTGCATCATTTAGTGGTTTGTCTTTTTTCCATAGTAATACATAAAGGACAAGTGAGTAATCCTTAATAGCTACCCGATATAAGAAGTATCCTCTACTCTGGATAAGGCGTGGGGTCTCCTGTACAAAAAGAAGACTGTGTTAGATATACACCACAACATGGACAGCATATACAGTTTTCAGTAGACTACTCTATATTATTACTAATCATCCATCCAAACTCCTGCCGGAAAAATGGTTTTCCTCTAGATGACTCAGTTTTGAGTCAGGACTATCAGCATCAACATCACCGGTTTCAGGATCTCCAGTGATTTGATTCAATTTATTAAAATTAAAATTATTTGCCTAGCGCTTTTATCAGCGGACATGTTCCCAAAGCAGCTTTACAGAAATATATCAGTTCAGGATATACACGTTTAATTTAGAAATAAATCCCTAATGAGTAAGTCAGCGGTGACGGTGGTGAGGAAAAACTCGCTGAGAAGATATGAGGAAGACTCAACCCTAAGACTCGAAGGTGAAGCCATCTTCATTTGGGTGGCACAGAGAGTGTGATTATTAATCATTTCCCTTCTATAACTGTGCATATGTTCAAAAAAGTGCAATTTCTTTCTAGTTATAACATGAAGCCTATCTTGTTGAAGTTGAAGCTGTTCACTGACGGAGCCTTGTGTGTGAAACTTTTCATGGCAATTGCGGTCCAAATCCAGCTTCATGCTTTCTTATTATATTATTAACAGAAGCTTTTGGCTGAACTTTGTGAGACATCGAACATTCTCCATGATTCACCTCCTCCAGCATCCCATAAAAGCCCATAAAGACAGCTTAACATTTCCCACTGAACGTACAGAATGTAGTGATAACCTGAACATGGCACTGAAATGTTCATAAATGCTTTGAGTATAAACTGGATCTGCTAGAGCAAAGCAGGATCTTTTTTTTTTTTTTTTTTATCTTAAGAATTGTTCCCCAAAGCCATTTAGATCCACAATGTTTATTGCTGAAGCTTTTATATGAGACTACAGGTGAACATCCTTAAATTGTTGGAAGAGTACAAGCTGCTTTAGTATCTGTGCTGTACAGTGCTGGTCAGGGCAGATAATTTTAGTCGATAATAACCAGGCGAATGGAAAAGAACAGCTAATGCAGCTAATTTTGAGGAACATTTATGCTTGGGAAGGGATGCGGGGAAGCAGAAACGAGCGCAAGTGGACCCTAACACACATTCACACACACACAAGGCCGCTCAATCTTTTACAGGTGTAAGCGTGATTGGGAAATGTTTTACAGTGAAGTATGCAAAGGACTTCAGATGTAAATATCTCGTTTGAGAACAAAACAAACACTTAATGAATGAACTTTAGCATTCGTCATCCTGAATCCCAGCGGATTCTCTCGCAATTACACACTTCGCGCGTACACAACATTGACTGAGGTGCGACCGAATGAAATGAATCATTACGGCAAAGGTGAATCATAACGTATTACACGAGAATTCAATTTCCTTTTAAATCCTTTAGAATGACGCCACCCTGCAGCTCATAACTGGAAAAAATAAATAAATAAACAACAAACAAAAAATAACGTGATGTGACATGCTAAGTTACAGAACAAATCATTAACAGATGTAACAGCATTGGTTAATTATAGTAGTAGTGTGTAACTCCGTCATTACGCTTGCACGATAAGATGTGATGCTGATAAAGTGTCAATTATGGCATCGCAGTTGAGAGATGTGATTGTGTGATTTACAAAGGCTCGACAAAGCGGAAGTGAACAACAGAGAGAGAGAGAAATGAAAGGGAGAGAAGGAGACAGAAGGAGAGACAGAAGGAGAGAGAGAGAGAGAGAGAGAGAGAGAGAGAGAGAGAGAGAGAGAGAGAGAGAGAGAGAGAGAGAGAGAGAGAGAGAGAGGGAAATGAAAGGGAGAGAAGGAGACAGAAGGAGAGACAGAAGGAGAGAGAGAGAGAGACAGAGAGAGGGAGATGAAAGGGAGAGAAGGAGACAGAAGGAGAGACAGAAGGAGAGAGAGAGAGAGAGAGAGAGAGGGAAATGAAAGGGAGAGAAGGAGACAGAAGGAGAGACAGAAGGAGAGAGAGAGAGAGAGACAGAGAGAGGGAGATGAAAGGGAGAGAAGGAGACAGAAGGAGAGACAGAAGGAGAGAGAGAGAGAGAGAGAGAGAGAGAGAGGGAAATGAAAGGGAGAGAAGGAGACAGAAGGAGAGACAGAAGGAGAGAGAGAGAGAGAGACAGAGAGAGGGAGATGAAAGGGAGAGAAGGAGACAGAAGGAGAGACAGAAGGAGAGAGAGAGAGAGAGAGAGAGAGAGAGAG